>CAUYRT010044334.1:0-41781 GCA_963574885.1 Lepilemur ruficaudatus | reverse complement strand
AATTAATTTCTTTCTATTATTAGTAGAGACAGGGTCTCGCTCTTGCTCAGGCTGGTTTCGAACTCCTGACCTTGAGCAATCCGCCCGCCTCGGCCTCCCAGAGTGCTAGGATTACAGGCGTGAGCCACCGTGCCCGGCCTTAGCCACTTTCTTGATGCACTTTAAGTGCTTTCTTTTCACAATCACAGAAAGTTGGGTAGCACAAATGTAAATGCTACATACCTCTACTCTTTCCTAATCAATTGGCTATGCTAACCTTGCTTTCTGAGTTCTGATGACTTCAACTCCAAGGAACAAGGTGCCATGACAGCAAGGCACAGTTAGAAGAGGAGAGGAAAGCAGCATGTGACTGCTGCTGGCCCGGCCTACTGCCCAGGGCCTGGCCCAACAGATACTCTGGGAGTCCAGCCACCAGTTCTTCTCACAGAATCACAAGGTGCAGGTTCCCACCACGTCTCCAGGACTCCAGGTTATGGTAAGGATTATAGCTCGTCATCGCTTAAAACTCAACTTGCTTTTTCTGATCAAAAAGAGTAAAATTGAATCCTAAATCTCCATTTTAAATCTTAAAATTGAAAGAGCCATCTGAAAGCATTCTAACCCAGTATTTTCAAACTGAAAGTGATGGTTTTGAGTCATGAAATCAATTTAGTGCATGACATTTTAAAAAATAAAGAATATATTGTACATTTTAAGGATATGTGCTGTTTAGTAAAACTTTTATTTTCAATACGCATGTGTGTGTTGTGGAATGCTTTATAAAATCTATTTCTTACTGTAGGTTGCAGTCCAAAGAAAAAGAGGTTTGAAAACATTGATGTAATCCAATAGGCTTATTTGACAGATAATAATATTGAACCCCAAAGTGGTTAAAAGACTTCCCCCCAATTATACAACTTGTTATTGACAAGGACTCAAACCTAATCATTCTTTATAGTAAGATGTCTTTAAAAAAAAAAAAAAACCATAATCCCATTTTCTGTAATTCTTTTTGAAAAGTCCCACTAAACATCATCATTTATAAAATACAGAAGGCAAATTTTTCAGACAATTGAGTATAAATAATTTTAAAAATTTCTCCAAATCACTTGACAAATCTGGGCTCTAAGGGTAAAATCAGACAGTGGAGTTAGAAACCTAACACTGTGGCTTTTAATCAATACAAGATTAGATACCTTTAATACACTTCGGCATAATGTTAGGCACTTAAATGCTAGTATCTTCCTTAATCATACCTCTGTTACTTTTCTGTTCATGTAGCTTGAGCCTGGATTCAAAAGTAGTATCTAGCATTACTAAATAATCTGTAACTCTTCAAGTAGCCATGGCAGCCCAAAGAAAACACAAAAACCATATAAACATCCTGAGTTATTTCAATAGATTATAAAATTAAATGAAATTGAAAGGAAAACAAGATTCAAAACATCTAAGAAGGAAAAATCAAATCAAATTCATTTCAACTGAAATGCCACATCAAAGTATTAGCCATACATCTCTTGTAACACTTTAGCTAACTCTAACTACCTTGAAAGATTGGCCCAAACACCTTCTAGACTGTTAGGAGTGGAAGGCCATGCCTATGCCCTCAGAAAGCTAACTTTTGTCTTGATTTTACAATAAAGTCTCTGATTTCTTATAAGTTTTCATGACATTTTGGTATTCTTAAGGTAACTACAGCTCATTGGGCAAGTCCATCATCAAATAATTTTAAAATTATAGTGTATTTATCATTTGCTATTGATTCCTGACAGATCCACTTAAGTGTAGGTCTAATTTTACCAAAATATTCCAGTTAATTGAGGGATGGGCATTCCAACATCCCACGTTAGCAGAGCTTACTTCAACTTGAATAGAAAGACACAGTTAATGCTAAAATAAACAATATTCAAGAATGAATCATAAGTAAGGCAGTTAAAATTATATGTCTCAAGGACAGTTCTGGGAGAAAAAATCAAATTAATGAATATTTCATCAAATGCCCTCCATATGCAAAATATGGCGCTGGACTCTATATTTTAGGTAAATGCAGGTAACTTACCTTCCTGGCTCAGGTCAGATTATGAAAGTTACATTTGATCATGTGAAACTTAATCTTTTTCTTCACACTTATAAATCTTTTCATATAAGCTTATGCATTTGCAAGTACCCATACCTATAATGTAGAGGTAACTGCATTTCCGGGTTTGAGAAGTTTGAAGTAAGGGAGAGATTTTCTAAATCATATAGACTTTAATAAACAAATGATCAAGAGGTAAACATACTCATTTGCATCAACTGGTCGGGGTCACATTTAAGCAGCTGCTTATTTGTTCAAATGGCAGGTGGATATCTAATTTTCCAACTTCTTAAGATAGCTCCCCGATTCTAGATTAGTCAATTACAAATACCCTTCATTTCAGAGCAAGTTGCTATAGTAAAATAATCCAAATAAAATTCTTGAATTCAAATTCTCAGAAGAAAAGCGGCTGGTTTACATACGGTTTGAACAGATCAGAGAGGGCCATCGCCTTCACTGGAGACTTTCTAACACTACTAAAAGGAAAGAATCAGCCTTTTCAGTAGTCATATAAAAACCACAACCAAATCCAACAGTCAGTACAACATTGAGCAACCCTATCATTTTTCAAGGTTATATCAGTTTTTACTAGGCAAAGCAATTAAAGCCTAGGAAAATACCCTGAACATATTAACATTTAGAAAAGTTTGCCTCTTCTACAACCACGTTTAACCAATGTCATGGGATCATTAAATTTATGAAAGTATTCTCTCTTCCTTGAAAGATACAAAAAATTATTTTTCTTAGCTTAGAAATCTTTAAGACAACCCCAGGCCCACTCCCATGACCTACCTTTTTCTCTTTCCTTTCTATCCCTCTCTGCAGATATCTGTAACATGGATCATATTGTTTTCATTATTCTCTCACTTTTGTTACCAGAGACAACTTTTGTTACCTGTAGCTGTCTAGCCTAGCATACTAGTCAAGTTTGTTTTCTCACTAAGTAAATAATTCTGATAACATCTCCTCTTGAATTAAGAGCATTATTCTTCAATTAACTGCCTATGCACCTTACATTTTTAACACATGCTCTTACTTCTAACTTCTCTAACTTTTTCACACATCTGTCTCACCAAAAGAGAAAAAAATCTGTCATGAAATTTAAACATTTCTGGAGTCAGACATACCTATATTCAAATCCAAGCTCTCCCCTCATTCATTAATTCTATGGCCTTAAGACACCTATGAAACCTCTCTGAGCTTGTCTTCTCACCAATATGAGGAATATAATGGGGATTAAATGGAATTACTGAATAGAATAATGCATGCACACAACTCTTAACATAGAATGTGGCACACAGCAAGGGATCAACAGTTACACTGGGTTGCTCTTGCTCCACTGACTTTGGTTGGTCCCCCCCACCTGGCCCCAGAAGAAAGCAGACATTGTCCCAAAGACATGTTATATTTTCTTCCACAGAAGACACCTAGAAGGAAACTCCACTAACACAGAGTCTAAAAAAATCTCTGCAGTGCAATTTACCCAGCAATTGTGCATCTTGAGGCCATAACTCTCTATGTGCACTGACCCCTATCGACTGGCAGAATCTGTGAAAACTCCACCTGAGTTCCCTTTCCTCTTTTCATCCCTCTACTGGAAGCAACACATTAGTTCTAAGACACAACTCAGAGAAGCAGCTTATCTTACACAAAAGAAAATTATGGCCCACATATCTCGGGTTCCCATCATTCTAATACAATACAGATACTCTAGTAAGATCCAGCTCTTCCAAGGCACACTGGCAAGGTAATATTTCCACTTACATCAGGAGAGAAAACCCAACCATGAGTGACCAGCATGCTGCTGCTCCTCCCCAAAGCTGCTGTTCTGTGGCACCTCAGGGACTTGAAACTTCTTCAGTAGTGGAGAAGGCTGCTTCCTAGCCTTTTGCATACTTTCCAATTCATATAACAGACATTTTACAGAATGTTGTTGATAGGCATTATTTTGCCTGTGCACATCAGCTAACTGTTTTATTTCCCTTCTGGGCTGTGTGCTGGCAGAGAATAAAACAATGAAGAGGTGGCAATGTGCACTTCCAGGCCCTTTATGGCCAAGATTATGAAAGAAGGGCTTTGACGAAGAATGTTCAGGGCCGAATATAATAGTTTTCCTTTTAGCACATTATTGTTGCCATGTGTTTGCTGCTGTCTGGAGCAATAAAAAAGCTCTGAAATATTTGTCTGTGTCCTTCATAGACTCAAGAGTTTCCATAAGAAAAATCACATGGAAAATCACAATATTGCTCCAAATAAAATATTAACATAAAAAACTTGTTGAAATGTTGAGCTAAAATACTAAAGAATTATTGCCACAGAGGTAATTTATGAGGATCTGAGTGCCTTCACCTCATAAAGGTTTTCCATTTCCCACCACAGGCACATGTTTATATTGTTCTTCATACATCACTGATGCCGCCAACCAGAATGCACTGGTTTGAGGTGATCCTCAGGAGTTCTGACAGGACAGATCAGAATGACAAGGAAAGACACTATGATTCAATCTCTGAGTAAAAGGACATTTAATAAATCAGCAGCTAGTCTTTACAATTTTATTTGAATAAATTATAATTATTTCTTTTGTACATGAAAAATGTAGGTACTTTTTTTTTCCTTCCTGTCATCCTAGTTGTAGATTTATTTCCTCAAGTTAAAGATTTTGGCCTTACAAATGTAACAGGTTACCAGTAGTGGTAATAACCTATAGGACAGGACATTATCTCACATTGGTAAAAGTAAATAATGTATGGGTATACATAAATTCTCTCTAAACTCAATCTTAGTGGTAATATTCTCATTAAGAAAATCTCTAACAGAAGAGATTGAATTTGCAATTAGGCCCAAGATTTCATCTTCACTTTTCAAATTTATGGACAGATTGCTATGTTTGTCCTCAGTACCTAGAAACAGTAGGCACTCAATAAATGTTATGCTAATTGAACTAGATATACTAGCACTTAGCCACATGCATCTTTAGTACTCCCTGAGTGCCACTGCCTCTCTATGGAACAGAAAAATAAGTCCTGGACTTTTAATTATTCCAAGACCTACCACAGTGTGCCGATCTGTTGTTAAACATTATCAACATCAAAGAAGTTTTTATTTTTGTCAAAATTTTAGAACCCATGAAGTCTATAATCAAGGCAGATTATCTGCATTGCCCAAGTTTTGTGTTCTCAGAGTTTTACAGGCATTATTATATATACTCAGTTGACATTGTTTCAACAAGTAGAGTATTTGTTTTTTCCTGACACTGAAAGGGCTGAAAGAGGAGCTCTTGACTCAATTAATTCAGGGTTATTCTATTTTACTTGCCTGCAAAGTAATCTAATCTACTCATACACTAGAGTAGAGGAAAGAGAGGTGACTAGAAAGAAGGTCGAAATGAGATATAGACAGTCATAACAAAATGTTGTAATATGGAGTATATATAGACTTTACAAATGAGAATGTTACAGAAGAAGATGGTCAGTGTCTTGGTGAAGTCCTAAGATTAAATCAGTGATAGTAGCAGGGATCAGAAAAATGTAATCAAGAACAGAGTGTGCAAGATATGAAAGGTGTTTAGTTAATGTTTCTGGAAATGACCTAAGTGACTTATTTGCAAAAAGAAATGCTGACTAGACATTAACTTGCCTGTAAAATGGCAATAATAGGAATCTGCTTTGCCTATAGCACAGGACTGGTATAAAGATAAAAGGGATAATACATGGTGCAAACCATAGTGCACCAGTGAATGTAGGGTTCCTCCTAGCAACCTTATCCTGTCTAATAATTCATGCATTCTTCCAACCTGAAAATTCCTTCAGTTAAAATCTTAGGGTTATGTAAAACAAATAGTTCCCTGATTTCTCTTTTTTGCAAGATTTCAATTCTATCTACGGTTTATTTAAAATGAAGAACACTGTTACTGGTTCTGGAAATTATGTATAGAAAAAACTGGTCATTTCTGATCACAAACTGGATCCTAGAGATGTAACACACCACCCAGCAGAAGAAAATCCAGGCCTCATGCCATCCCCCCAAGCATGGCTTATGTCGGCACCATTCTTTCCCTTCATCCCACTGCCAAGAGAGTTGAAACCAAGAATGCTGATAAGATGTGTAACTATAAGGGCACTGGTGACACACTGAGAAATGGAAAGGCCAAAGGACAATCCACAGTGTGACCATAGGCATATCAGAACAGGTCCTTCTTCCTTTATCCTTGATGGAGGCAACATGTACCAAGGGAGACAGCTGACTAGAAAGTGATCTGTTTTCTCTTGGTCATTAATTCATTCATGGAACATTTATTGGGCAGCTATTATGTGTAAGCTACTATATGAAAAACTAATGGCAATAGTAAAACAAAAGAACTCTAATTCCTCAAACAACTGATAGATTAGTTGAAAATACATTAATAATAATCTATTTAATAGTATGGGAATGAATCATGAATAAACAGTGCTTAACCATTTCCCCAGCTTCCAATACCTTAGGCCCTTTTAGATAGGGCTAGATCACATAGGAATCAAATGTTATGCTTAGGAATTTCCATAGAGAAACTACTGAGGGATTGTGAGAAGGCACTTAATTAACCTGAACCTCATTTATTATTGATTTGGGGAAGAAAAATTAAAATTAAAGTCAACCAGAAGGCTCTAACAGTAACCCATTGTGAGATAATAAGGAAGGACTTAACCAGAGCAATAGAAGTAAGCATGAAAAATGAATGGTTTGAGAGTCTACAAAGCTGAGGATGATTTTCAGTGAAAATGTACTAAACCACTACAAAACTGAAGAAGGGACAGCAGAGAGTAAGAAAGAGAAAGAGAGAAGGAAAAAGAGAAGCAGAACATAAAGGAGAAGAAAAAGAAGATGGGAGAAGAATGCTCTCATTAGAAACTACTTTTTCCTTGAATGCTTGGTTATTTTTTACCACGTGCTGCTCATTGTTTGAAAACTTATTTTTAGGTCTTGTTTGTTTTAACTTTATTCAGACAGTTTTGTTAGCTTCTATCAGGAAGCTAGGGGATTCTACAGGTTCCTGAACTCCTAAAACTAAATCCTTGACTTCAAATTTTCTGGACTACCCAAGCGATATGTATTTGGCTTACAATATTCCTTGAGGGCCTATTGGGGTTACACCTTAAGAATTGCCATCTACCCCGGGTCTGCTTAGCACCAAAGCAATTTTTCCTATGGAACACCCTGGGAGTAGAGAGAGGGTTTATATCTAACTCACCCTAAACCTAAGGATGTAGCCCTTCCATATCTGTCCCTCTCATCACATAGGACATCAAAATAAAGTTCCCATTTGCCAAATGCCTTCGGGATTAAAATAGCTGGAAGGTGTGGCTTACCTCCCCTACTTTCCCATAAATATTTGCCTGATAAAAGCTCATTATCTTGTTAGTTCCTCAATTATTTTAAGACTTTCAAGGATTTCGTATCTGTATTTTTAGTTGTTTTCAATACGATTTGCTCCAAATAATCTAGGCCACAATATTCCTAAATAAGGAACAAAACAATGAGTTCAAATCTCTACACACAAAAAGTATTGTGTCAACTAAGGAAATATCTGGTCTGAAATCTGCTGGCAATGAGTAGGGAACAAGTATGAGATCTTTCTATGCTTAGGGAAAAAAATAAGTATTTGCAAAACTGAGATTAACATATTCATTTGATAATTATAAACAAAGTTACTTACCACTAAAAACTATTTTTAGGCCAGCAACCAACAAATACATTAAAAATACTCCTAATGATATTCATTTTCAATATCAACAAATCTCTCAAATTTTCAAAGCAACATTCAACCTGAGTAAACAGGAATACATTTTAAAAACTCATAAGCTTATAAAATGACCCCTTTTACATAGCTTTCTAGGATACCAATCACAAGCTAGAACAAAAACAAGAAAACCTTGTTTCTCAATCTTAATTACAGTGGTATAAAAAAAAAAAACCCAAAGTTTTTGGAATGATACTTCGATTTATACTGAAATCAGGTGAAATTAAAATAAATATTTTAAAATATTTAACTCATTATGTTTATAAAGGCATGGAATAATTTGAACAACTCCACAACTGAAGTAGAATATATGCTTTAGAATATCAAAGAAGGATTAAGCTGAAGTTTCAAGGTCTCATCATTTATGATGCTATATTCATTATGTGATTTAAGAATAAAACACTGCCATGATAAATATTTAGAAATTCCAAGCTTTTATAAAAGCACACTTTTGTACAATATCAGCATTCATCCCTTTAGGGTGTACAATGTAGACTGCCTCTGGGGGCGAATTTATCTCATTTCATTTTTATTCTACATTCCACTTTTCAGTTGCCAACTAAATTGCTTCTTGGTTTACAGTATAGAAGACTTCATAATGTTTAGCTGGAATTGCTTACTTTTAGAGTATGCTGATAGAAATCCCAATGTGGTCTGAAATATCCTCACCAGATGTTTGGATAGATGTGAAACCAACACATATCAAAAGGAGATCCAAAATACCATTAGTTGTATAATACATAGGCTCATACATTTAACAAGTTCAACTGATCAAAACACATTCAAACTCTTCAAGGGAAATGAACTTGGTTCTTAACATTTTCCATTACTAGATGCTCAAATTCTATCCAGTTTTCTTTGGACTATGAGGATCTCAATAAATGTTATATAATAATAGGTCACAAGTACAGTGTAAGTACATTTAATGTGACTGGACAGCGAGACGGTTTGATATGGTCGCCAAAACAGGCTTTCATATTCTTAGTCTGAGAAACAGAAATTTAGTCACTAGAACAAAGAAAATGACAGCCTTTATTTCTTTCCACACCAGTCAGGCCATATCTAGTATAAGGTGTTTAATTATGAGCATTACACCTAAAGAAGGATAAAGACAAATGGGATGTGTTGGGCAGATAAGAATCAGGAAAGTTACAGGATCATGGTTCCACATATTGGGAAGAAATCTACAGGAAATAGGGCTATATGATGTTGAGCAGAGAAAGCTGGGGCCAGGTTGGGGAGCAGGGTATCATCATGGGAATAATACTTTCCAAATATTTGCAAAGTACAAACGTAACAAAGTAATTGGATTTTACATGGATTCCCAAGGAAAAAAATAGAAACAATGGATAAAAAATATGCTATAGGGAAAGATTTTCAACTAGAGTTCTTTGAGGATGCAAAGGACTAGCATGACTAATTAGTAGCAGACTAGTTAAATTCTCTCAAGGTATACTTGTTAATCCTTACTAAGTATCCATGCACCCTCATATAATCATGCCTCAGCTGTACTATTCCCTCTGAACCAGTTCCCTTCTGTGACCACCTGGCAAAATATAACTTTAATCACTCTAGTTTAAATGTAGCATTTTCTGCAACTTTCTCTGACACCACCCTTTGCCCCAAGCTCCACCCATCCTTAGAATTAATCATTCACTCATCCCAGATTATGCAGCACTTTTTGTGTTCTTCTATTACTATCTTTACCTACACTAAAGTGTGATAACGAAAGATAGGGATTATCATAATTATCTTTATATTCCTGGCACCTATATAGTATAGTTTAGTGGTATAGTTTTAGTGCCTGCCATATTATAGGTAGCAGATATATTTTGAAATGCAGATAATATTCAAATATCAGATGTAGAGTCAAGCTAGATGACTTTTTATGATACTGAGATTCTATAGTACTAGAAAATGTAGAGATATGTTAAAGACCTTTCAGTAGTGAACACAGAAGAAGATGTTCTACCACTGATATCCTTTAAAAAGTACTATACATCTACCTTTAAGCAGAAATAGAAAGACTTAGAATCCAGTGCATTTCTTTCCGTAATAAAAAGAAAACACTTATCCAGGAACTCCATAGGTATAAATCAGGCACTTTAGACATCCAGAAAAAAAGGAACAACTTTCAACTGAATAGTAATATGAACGATATTCTAAATAAAGCTGAATGTGTGATGGACAAGGAAAGATAATGAGAGGTTGTCAGGAAATATGGAGAGATATATGCATTAAGCCAATAGTATCAGATTACAAATTTACAATACAAAAATTCTTCTTTCTCTGGGCTTATTTTGAACTTGCTCATTGAAATATGCCAAAACTATAAAAGTAAGACAAAGCAGGAAACCTACAGTCTCACCACCAAGTCAAATTTTTCCAACATGACCAGTCTTTCCAGTGGCAACTAAATGGACTGAGAAGTAAGTCCAAACATATTTAGCTTATGCCATTCTTTTTAGGCTTTTAGAAATCTCTACTTTTAAAGAAAAATGGGTATATAAGACCATAAAACATTCTTTCTCATATTTAAAAGAAGACAGAGAAAACACTTGAAAAAATACAAAGAAACAAGCTAAAACCTTTTCTCTTTTTTTGCATTATGTATTTTATTTTTTGTAAAATAAGAAAGAAAAAATGATGAGAAAAAATAAACACGGGTTTGTCCTAAAAAGAAATATCCAGGGCATTTCAATATGGTCAACAGAGATTCAACCTAATACCCTAAAACTAGTGGTAGTAATTAATGACTATAATAAGACCTATTATAGATAGTTGAGGAGAGGATCCAAACAAATAAGAAAAATGCATGAAAAAGTATTTTAATTATAATGTTCAATACAAATGTAAAGCTAAAAAATCATTATTCCGTATGATTCTTCAAAGTGAAAGACTCAACTACGATCAGGCAGCTACTGAAATGTTGCTTACTGCAAAAAAGGATTATTTTATAAAAACGTAATTCTAAAAAAGATAACAGAATTGAATGCATATAATGATTCTGTGTATGTCAAAAAATATATGACAACAGACTAGAAAGAAAAGCAGCAATAAAAAACAGCAAAACATGGATTCCAGTGTTAATATTTTAGGAAGTTCTTTTGATTTTCCAAATTTGCTCTAATGTTACATTACTTTTATAACTTTAAAATGAGTACTCTCATAATGTCCTGAAATAAAAAAATAAATAAAAATTTAAAAAAAATTTAGAAAGACCTGGTATAATGGGAAAACAATGCTTACAGTAGGAAACAGATGTCTCAAGAAATAATCTTGTGAGAATTTACCAATAATCCTGAGGCCTCAATAAAGTTCTTCATGATATTCTTGTAGTCAGGATAATGAAATATAGGTCCTGTGAGGAAACAGGAAGATTATAAACTGGCTAAATGACCACACCCAAAGGGAGCTGAAGACCAAGGTCAATGAGATTCTACTGGACAAAAGCAAGTGCTCTCTAAGTCTGTCCTATACAATACACGTGTCAGTAAGGCAGACACATGCTTAGAAAGCATGCTACCCACATTAGAACACAATAAGCCTAGAAATGATTACAACTACAATGGACACTGTCTAACAGTAACGTCTGTTTATTTAATTTCTACAGATTAGAAGCATTTAACCTAGATCTACAGGATGGCAGTGTAACAAAGGTAAATCTGCAGGCTTCCACTAGGTCCAAATATTAACTATAAAAGTGGGGCAAAGGAAACATAATTAACGGGCCAAATATCTGGGAAAAACTTAAGTATTTTAATTGCCCCTCAACAGCATGGAATGACTGTCAATAAATCAAATATGATTCTAGAATGCTGACAAAAGATGGTAGTATCACCTGCTTTGCTCAGTGCCACATTCTACAAAGGATAATGAACTAAGTACTTGGAGAAAAAGGAACAGATTTAAGGATACACTCAAATTTTTAAGTACAAGTTATATAAGAAGAAGGTAGACATATTTGCTTTAGTTTGGGGGTGAGGGAGAGCTAGAATCAATGGTATGGATATTGGAAAAAAGCAGATTTGGGTTATATAAGCCAAATTTTATACAAAGAAGACTTTTCTGTCAAGAAGCAGCACAAACACAGATGAGGCAGAAACAAAGGCAGTTAGTTTCACTTCTGGAGGTGAACGCTCAGAAGCATAAATGAACACTTAAAGGTAGTCAGGGAAGCTACAGAAAAGATTTCTGCACTATATGAAAGAGAAGACTACCTGTAAAATCTCTTCCAGTTGCTAGATTCCACGATTTGTTAAACCAGTTGAGGTACAGTATGGGAAGTACAATTATATCAACACTGAAAATGAAACAGAATTCTATATGGAATTTTCTCAGTAAGAATCAGAAAATGGTTATTTCCTCTGGTAATTTGAAAACTCTGGAGCAGATGGCACACTCCCCAAAGCAAACTAAACACAAGCACCTAGCTTTACAACACAGCACAGAATGTCATATGTTCTGCAGAAGGCATTTTCTCATACTCTAGTATCTCTGAAATCAGGGTATACCTTATAATCATGGTCAGCCAGGTGCTCCAGTTGTCATTGCTTGACCATGTGCACGCCTGATCACTGCTGTTCATGCTGTTGCTGCTTCAGTTCAATAGTGCACACTGCAGGTATTACACATCCTAAGTTTAATAACACTATCATTTGGCATTAAAACAAAAAGTTATCAAGCATAGAAAGGAATTAAAATACACAGTTGGGCACAAATTTGGTATTAACTTAAGCAAATATGTGCCACTAAAGGAATGTCCACAATTTCATATTTTCTTTAACAGTAATCAGTTCAATTTGCTTATATTTTGTTTTTGACATGTACACAAGAGTAAAATATGACACAAATCTATGTCTCAATAAATCTAATTGAGCTTATCAATAAGTATAAAGTAAAAGAATCTAAGTGGTGAAAAAGAATTGTGTCATGGTTTAATCAGAAGAGCTTGTTCTTTCCTAATGGTACATAAAATAATGATACATCTGAAAACCTGTGGTGTCACAGAATCAGTGAAATGCACCATGTTTCTTGCAAATGTAATGTATATTTTATACTATACAGCACCTTATTTTTAATATATCTGTAATACAATGGAATCTTAAAATTGTAGAGTTGGAAAGAACCTTGGAGGTCAATAGGACCAAATCAATCTAGAGTACGAATCCTTATAATAATGTATCCAACAAGCTGGATGACAACATTTAAGGAAGCCGAAAGATTCCCAGTAATTGTGCAAAGTATGCTATCCAAAAGAGGATTTCTCAAACAAATCACATATAGCACCACAAAAAAGGGGGGACATGGGTCTGATATCAATGAAATTTAAGATTTATGTTCTGTGAAGGACACCATAGACAAAGCTAGAATAGAAGTGACAAAACTGGAAGAATATAGTTGCAACATATATAACTGATAAAAGATTAGTAGGAATTTCTACAAACAGCAACGAAAAAGGTTGAAGAACTGAATGAACAAATGACAGGAAAAAGCATTTTACAGAAAGAAATGCCAGAATATCTAATAACCTATAAAGTGAGTTCGAGCCCATTATTAATCAGAGATACAGCTATGACATATGTAACCCTCCTCCAGTTTACAGAATAAAAGGGTAGATCTTAGCATTTGGCAAAGTTACACAGAAAGTTCATTAAAAAGAACCCTAAAATGAATGAAGTAAACATTCATTTGTTTTTGAAATTAAGGTATTTACACACCCAGTTGCCTTAAAGTAATAACTTTAATAGTTATTAATAGAGCAATAAAGTATATTTAGAGCAATAGAGCAATAAAGTATATTTTATGATTTCCAAATAAAATACATAAATTAAGTTCATTTTTCTTTTATTAGAATTTGTTTTTATTTAAGAAAACAACACATTTACAAACTTGAGAACTGCTTAAGCACAACTCAGTAAGGGAAACATTCACTGTGTCTGTTTCAGAAATGAGAAACTTAATGTTGGACAGGTGTGGAGGCTCATGAAGAGTGTGACCCCCATCTCTACCAAAAATAGAAAAAATTAGTTGGGCATGGTGGCACACGCCTGTAGTCCCAGCTACTCAGGAGGCTGAGGCAGAAGGATCACTTGAACCCAAGAGTTTTAGATTGCGATGAGCTATGATGATGCCACTGCACTTTACCCAGGGTGACTCTGTCTCAAAAAGAAAGGAAAAATAAGAAACTTAATGTTAACTGCAGTGGAAACCACTACATCAATGGTTTGCCATTTTAAGGAAAATGACAAGTTGAGTAATGGCTGTTAGTAGGTCAAATGCAATTCAAAAGCATTAAGAGCAATGCAAGGTTAGTTCTAGAAGATATTTCAATGGGTTATCTAGCTGTGAAGTTCACATATTATTTGATAATTCTAGGATTAATCAAAAGCAAGGGGAAGAAACAATTTCACTAGCCTGGACACAGTGAAAACCTATTTGACCTGTGCCAAACACGGAGGTTCCCAGTTCAAACAGATGCATAACAGTTCTAAAGTATAATTATCACACTAAAAGCCCGAAGAAGTCACACCAAACACATGACATAAAAAGCCAATATCAACTTTATATGTTAGTTGTGTGTGTGTATGTGTATATAGACACATCTAGAGACTACTTAAGTTAGTGACTGCAAACTTTATATTTAAAAATGCCCATATATTTAAGAGTCAAAGAATAAGTTGTCTTTTTAGAACAAGGAGTTACTAATGATAGATACATAACCTGAATATATATTAATAGCCAATGTGATTTTAACATGTATCATCTTAATATTATGCTGTGCAAAAAATATTTTTAAAAATGCTATTTGAAAAGAAAAGAAAAAATAAACCATAAAAGTTTACAAGTTCCAGGTAATGAATGAATGGAAGAATTGCAAGAATACCCGGAAATTCAAAAGGGGCTGCTACAGATCACTGGATTTTTGAAATTTGAAAACTCTATATTTTTATATGTTATTATTGTAGATAATTGTATATACAAGCCCCCATGGAATAATGCCTGGTCTATTGTTCTTTAGAGAGAGCAGAACAGATGGTTCTAGTCAAAGCCCTTCTGTACCTCGAGTTACCACCTATCTCGGAAGGGTGTGTGGGATGGCAAAGAGCAGGATGAAGGCTCCTGGGAAGAGAAAGGGGGGACAGGTCAAATAAAAAATGGACAGATAGAACAACGAGGGGTGAAACTGAATGTAAATTATGTTTGGCTTTAAATATAAGAGTCTTTGTGTTTTATTAGTAATAAATCCACCTTTTTTCCCCTTAAACTGCTGTCACAACATGTATTAGTGACTCCTGACAAATGCTTAAAATCTTTGCCATCATTACACAGGAAAGGCTTTGAAACAATTCCAAGCAATCTATCCACATCATACACCTACAAAGCAAGTAAGGGGCCAGGGGAGAGGAGACTTACCTCTGAGGAAGAGTAAGAAAGCAAGCCTTCGCTTGAGCCCCTGGTCTGCCCCTAGAACCTAGCCATTTGATCTAGGGCAATCCAAGGTATGGGACTTAATTTCTTTGAGATTGAGTTATCTAATACGTAAAATGAGGGAATTAGACTAGGATCTTCCAATTATAACAAAGCAGTCACCAGTCTACATAGTTAGGATAGAGACAACAAAAGAAATATGTCAAACAAATAAATTGTTGCCATTAATTACATTCCATAATTAATTTTCAGGTACTTTCTAAATTTAGTATCACAGCTTTAAAAAAAAAAACAAAACTTCAATAAGCTACCAAAAGCATGAGAAAACAAAGTATAAAGCTTAACAAATACTACTTTTTTAGTAAAAAAAAATCTAAACTAGGACATTAAGACTATTACACACAAGTCATTTTTATAAATGCTCTCTAAATAATGAAAATTTAGTTACAAAGAGAGTAAACTATTTGAAATTTTTTTAGCTTTTATAATAGATAGCAAAGGATGAAGACCAATCTAAGAATTTATATATAATTTATAGCTTTATAGAAATAAATTCTTAAATTCTTTTGGTAATTTCATAGAAGAAACATGGGGAAAAGTCTAATTTTTACATGCTTATTTGAGATACATTTACAGCAAACCCTGTGCAAAACTTTTAAAACTTCCACAAGACATATAAGGAAACATGAAAGCTCAGAGTGAATATTTTAGGAATGCCTTAATTGGGGTTAAAATAAGATTGATAATAAGCTTTAAAAACTTAGAAACAAGCTTGCCACTATAACTGCATGAAATGCCACCAGATTGACAATTGAATCTGGATGGCATAAAAATAATTGAATCTATTCTAGTTAAAATGTTGGAATCTTTCACTTGGGAATACAAGGATTAAAAATGCAATGATAGTTAAGAGGAAAAAGCTTCTTTCTTATTAATATGAAGTATTTTTGACTTTTATAAACTGTAGGAATAAACAGCAATTCCTTATTCAAATAAAAAATTATCAAAAACTAAACACCTTGAAAAATAAAACTTTTAATTTTTTTTTCTTTCCAGCCAGATGATGAATTTCTCCTGTGCTTGGGAAATTATAATGCTTTCTTTTAAAGACACATTTTTAAAACTTTCACTTTTTGTTCTCTAAAATCACCATTAACATTTAACCACTATATTTCACCTTACAAACTCTCTTAGCATACATTAGTACAGCTGCCAATACTGGTCTATTATTCTACAAATCAGATATGCACTTTAAACTTAACTACTTCTCCAAACAAAAAGCTCCCCCGCCACTCCTCCCCGCCAAAAAAAGCATCAATTCATTAAATAGAAATTTCTGGAGAGTTGTACTTGAATAAAAGTTATTTAAAATATTTAGAAGCTCAGTTTCCATAACCACAACCTATGTATTAATATATTTAGGCAAGAAAACAGGCTTGTTTCTGTTTTTCTCTAAAAAGCAATTCTATGGCACAGTAGATTCTATGACAATTGTCTAAATTTGAAGAAATAAATATACAATTACTAAAGTTAAATGTAGATACCAATTAACACTGGAACCTAAATTTATTTACATATATGTTTTAGAATCATGGCCTAAATTAATTGACATGCCTTAGAATCAATTTAAGGAAATGCACATGCATTGATTTTCCTATAAGAAAAATCAGCATGTAGTATTCAAAATATCAACTTATTCCTTCAGATTTTTATTTTATGGAAAATATTCATGTAATAATTTTCTTTAGATAAGATATTCCCATGGTAACAGTGTGACCAACGGCTTATAAAGCATTCAATTTTAATTTGTATTTTCTGACAAAATAAAGTATGTTTCCCATCCCAGAGTTTCTACTATCCTGCATTAAATTTTCAAAAAGTATAGCCTACTTTAAATAAGATTTTAAATACTGCTTGCGAAAACCATTACACACTAAAATCTGTCCATGTTTCTTCCCAAAAACTATTTTTAAGAGACTGAACTTTTCATACTTATGTTTTACTAACACTTACGTTTACATTAGATGTGACACATAATTTAGATTGGTAAGCATAATATCATATCAAAACAAATCATATAATCACAGAATTTTACGGTTGAAAGAGATCTTGAAGAGCATGTAACATAAACTCTTTCCTACTTTCCAATGCCTCATGCCCCATTTTACAGCTAAGGAAACTGAGGCCTAGAAAGGTTATGTGTTTTGCTTTACATGATCATAAAGACTCTGACAAGTCTAATTCCTCTTATTTCTCATCACAAAGAAAAAACACCCTGTACTAGTATTTAGAAGATTTTATATTTTAATATATCAATCACAGATGTAAGTAAATGAGGCTTAAATCATAAAATAATTATAAATAAATGTAAATAAATTGTCAATACAGTGAAATTCTTAGTTCACGTGTCAAGTTTACAGTTGTCTTTTAGATTTACTACAAACTTCTAAGAGATAACTTGCAAGTTTTCAGCAGTTAGCCACTTTTGTGTTCTTCTAATGTCCTAAATGTTATAATAATCAATATTTTTATCATTATACTGATGTTTCATTAAGATATCTGTATATGCAACAAACTATTTTATTTAATTTTATGAAATTCTATTAGTAAAGGTCTAAAGTCACAATATAATTTATATAAACTACGAATTATATAGTAAGGGATTTGATATGTGGCAACAAATATATGTCTTTGACTAATACAGACCAAGGACTATAAATAAAAAGTAAATGACAGCAACAAAATCTGTATCCCTGAGAAATAGAGACACCATACACAGCAATCAGACACAGAGCTAATATTAAAAAAAACTCAAACAAACATGTGATAGGAGTACTACAGAAATGTCATGTGCTAACATCTGGAATTAAGATTACTACAGTGAGGAAAATGAAACGTCCCTGAAAAGTAAAGGCAGGCATTAAATCTTGGCACTATTTTTATAGTTGTTGTTTTACACATAGAAATGTAATTCTTAACCAAAGAACTAATTTCACTAAAAGTTTTCAATTGTACAATTATTTTTGGTAAGAATGCAAGAAAATGAGTTAAGATGAGTCAAAACTCTTTGTCAATTTCTATTTTATCATGAAATAAGATAAAATTAACCTGCAATGTTTCTATTGAACATTTTATAAGCATATGAGCTAACGTTATTGAGATTTCTTTTTTAAAAAAGTAGCAGTAAACTGCTGTGTCAAAATTTTATTTAGAAGTTTTTACTGAAAATACTAATCTAGTATGTCATTTATGATATATCATAAAAAATAAATTTTTACTGGTTTGTGATTAATAATCTCTGACCAGATACGTGTATAACCAGGATGTTCATGCTGTCAGTTAAAATACATCTTTTCCCAAATGATATACCTATAAATTTTTTCAGAATTAGCACAGTAGAAAAGAAAAAGAAAGAGAAAGAAAGAGAGAGAGAGTGAAAGAGAGAAAGAGAGAGAGAGAGAGAGAAAGAAAGATTTCAGTAAAGCCTCTTAGAAGAAGCTCAAGAAAAAAGGACAAGCTAATAGTTCACACATTGGAAACTCTGTAACTATTTTATAGATTAGTCTCTGGATCCTGCGTCAATAAAGATGCACCACTAAGACTCATCATCTTGTAAGATGATTCAACTTGGTAAGTGGAATCTCCAATAAGAAACTGAGAGAAAAAGAAGGAGATAGAGGAGGAAGGAGAAAAAAATCTCCCACAAAATGAGACAGAGAACACATGAAATCTATGTGAAATCATCCCTCACAAAATACAAATTATGAGCAAAACATTTATGAATTTAAGTGTTCCATATTAAAATAAAGATGCAACGTGTGGGAGGAAAAAAAGCAAGTAAATTTAGGGCCAAAATTGAAGTTTAGGGCATTCACATTAATTTTTACACTGATTATTAATACTCTGTGAACGATGCCCAAATGAGAAAACATACAGTCTCAATCACCTATCAATTTAAATAATTTTTAAAATATTTACCTATGTTTAAATATTTTTATATCAGATAAAAGAAAACATAATTTGGACATAAGAAAGAAAAGCTAAGAATTATAAGCACAATATTTTGCCAGTATAATTCTAAACAATAAGTACACTCTATTTTATTAATCAACTGGAATGCTACTTAATTAACTACATGAAAGTTAAGATAATTAAGAAAAACAAACAAGATAAGTATTACTTAAGGCATTATTATATTTTACTAGAAAATTTTTCCAATATCTAAGATTTTTTAAGATTTGATCATGTAAAACAAATGTAAAGCTATCATAAACTGAAATTGGTTATAAGATGCCACTAAAATATTTAAGTCCTTGCTAGCTCACACAAAATCTGTTTTTCTAGTTTAAATAGGGCATCAAAAATTATTTATAAAGTACACTCCATTAAAAGGTTACAAGCAAATTGAAAAAAATATTTAATTATTTATGTAAAATATATAAAAAACATTATCAAGGAAAATTAATCTTCCAGTGTTAATATGAAGAAAATCAACATATTGATTTAAAAAAAAGTTTTAAAAGAATGTGCTTTGGCAACACAAATCATTTAGATTTGCCTACTTGAGACATGATTCTTTTGAAATCAAGCAATTGGAGGAAGTGGTGTTGCAATACTGTTCTTTTTATGAAAACTGTGGCAATGAAAAGGTCACATTAATAATCTGCATGATACTATCCCATTAAGAAAAAACACATACTCTAAATCTAAAAGAAAAAGTATTCAGTCACCTGGAAAACATTATATTCTGGTTAAAAGCTGTTTTCAAACAGCATATGTTAATCTAAAAACCCTTAAACAAAATATATTTGATATTTTAATAATCACTTAAAAAGAAATTTATATATAATAGTGGCTAATTTGTACATCTTATACTCTGGTTTTAAGAAATGTATGATGGTGAAAGTTCAACTTATAAATTTCCATTTAATTAATTAAATTGAAAACTCACAAAATTATAAAATAGTTACATATTTATAAATCAAATTTTCCTTAGTTCTTGTGTTTGCACAGCCCACACTATGAAAAATGTTAGAGTAACACAGTCATATCTGTCTATACAAGTTGAAGTTAACATAACAGATTGGTTAAAACAGAAAAACTACATATATATGAATATTCTTTTTCTATTGATACGACACAGTATAATCATTTAATCATTAATAAGGAATAAACAGCAGCCAAAATATGTTTTATGCTTCATTAAAACAATATCGAGACCTATTACAGTACACAGCAAAGGATGCTGGAAACCACCTTACACTCTTACAAACCACATTCCCTTCTAACCTCATTTGGTGGAAGCAGTGCTGGAGGGTGAACGGCAATATACTCTCAAGTAAGCCTTTATTAAGAACGAGAAATAAATTATATTAAGTGTTGTTTTTTGAACTCAGAAAGGAGGGGAAGGGGCTGTTAAGATATCAAATTTACTAAGAAAATAATTATGTGAGAAAGAAGTTGCTGTCATAAGAGAGAATTGCCAGATATTGCTTTTAAGCAAGTTGTTATACACACCTTTAGAATCAATTCTGTGACACAGAGATTAGTCTGGGGTACTAACTTGCCTGAGAATAGATCAGAAAAAAACTAAAGGGTAGGTGAAATGTTTTCCTGAACAACATTACCATTACTTCAGTGACATTAAGAAGCCCTTATTATAAGTAGTAAGATACTAAGGTGATTGGATTGTTCAGGACATGTTACAAATTGCTTCTTTATAATGTACTTCCATAGTTTAGTTCCTAATAAAAACGCTTTTACTTCATTAGATCCTCATGTCTGTGATTTCACCAAATGCAATTCTAAAACTTGAAAATTACCTTGAAAATTTGTGAGAAGCCATAGAAAGGTCCTTGGAAGCAGCCACATTAAATATTCATTGTAATGATGACTGTCATCTTTTATAGCGATTATGTCATTATTTAGGAATGCTAATTAAGACATAAAATGACTCATTAATTACAAAGGCACTCTGAAGAAATACATTTGTACTTATGCATTTAACAGCAAATCCAGCGTGGGGACCAGACTATAACAGACTCCAGTTCTGTTTTCTAAAATGCTGACATTTGAGCAAATGTTCCCATGGAATGTTTGCCTGATTCGTGGACTGACATTTCCTCTTTGTAACTTGCTTAACTAAAAAGGAGACATGCAGGCCAAATTCTACAGTGCCTGCAGGCAACAGGCCATTACTTGCCGCTGCAACTTGTACATGGTTTCTTTTTTACTTCCCTCCTGCCCTGCCGCCCCTCAGCCGTTTACTGTCTCTCTATTTTGACATACATATTATCTCAGCTGATTTCAATCATCTTACAGGAGTGGATAACATACCTTAAAAGATTAAGCTTTACCACCTGGGATTTTTCCCAAAATTCAGTATATTATAGCTTCTCATAACCTTCTTCATTCTCCTATACTCTTGTGTTATCAATAGTAGCTTTCTTTCCCATTTTATGTTTAACTATGGGGCACAGGCAGCTATGCTGTCACTCATCTTTCACGATAACTACAAGGCTGACTTCCCTTGTCTGTAACACTTTGCTGCCATCTATGTGTAGAAAAGAGCACAACAGTCTCACACCCAATAAACTTTTCCTCTGTTCAAAGAGAATCATGTCTCTTATGTAGACAGATAAAGAAGGAAGCTTTAGGAATAGTTTGCTTCCCCATCCAAATGCGGGAGCTTATCAAGAATTTCTATTTCTTTCTCTGTAAAGCAACTTTATAAAACTGAAAAACTATTGAAAATGTTATTATGTAACATTATTTAACATAACCAACAGGTTTCCCATTATTGCTATTGACAAATTTTAATTAATATAATTAACTTTAGAGTTATGATTGAAAAAGAAAACAAGAAAAGCTGAAGTTTTAAGTCACTTAAGTAAACAATTCCAATAAAATAATTTTTGCCAATTTGCAATCTAAGTATCTTGCCAAATGATAGGATGAAATATCACTAAGCCAAAACACTTTCACAATATTTAATATAAAGTAAATGAAAGCAAACAGACAAAAAATACCATTTACTTACATTATTAATAATTAAACAGAAAATGACTCAAATATTTTCAGGTAATAACCAACTAGCCTCGGTCAAACATTCAAACACTTCTTTTCTTGAGAATATGGAGAAATCTATCAGACCAAGCGAGAGAGCCTCTCAGCCTCCCCTGTAGTACTGACCATACTGGCTCTGAGTTGCCCTGACAAACGTCAGTGTGAAACAAACAAACAAAAAACCACTCCAGTGTGAGTCATATGGGAATGTTAAAACAAAGAAACAAAAAACCTGTCCTCTACACCAGCAGCCCCCATCCTTTTGGGCACCAGCTACCGTTTTCATGGAAGACAATTTTTCCATGGACCAGGGAGCGGGGAGATGGTTTCTGGATGATTCAAGCACATTACATTTATTGTGTACTTTATTCTTATTGTTATTACATTGTAATACAGAAAGAAATAATCATACAATTCACCATAGGTTGGGGATACCTGCTCTAGCACCATTTAGGAATTAATCCACACAGCAAAGGTAAAGATGGATTAGTTACAATCACAACTAACGATGTGTGTTAATAGTTCTGAAGAATGTCCCTTAAAGATTTATTTTGTCAACACCACTAATTTCTGTAAGACTTTCTACTGTTAAGAAATTGGCACCAATAAAGTGTATAGGAATGGGAGAGGAAAAGAGACTCAGGAAAAGGGTTTACCCTGATATACCAAAAAAAATGAGAAGCTCACACTGTCTGCTCTGCTCTACCGAACTCGCATTTACAAATGCTGCATAATTGCTAGCAACACAATATTCTTTATCTCTGGTAAACATTTCATTTTAATCATCAATGCTATAATCAAATATAAAAGTTAAGCTAATATTCCACAATATAACATTTTCTAAGGAATTCTCAGTCTAAGTTATTCTAATGATGAACTTGACATAGTTTTAATATGTCAAACCAAAACTTTAGGCATAGTGTCATGTAAATAAGGTCTAAATTCATTGTGGATTATTTTTTTAATTAACATTCCCAAACTATGAATATATGACTGTGTTTTAAAAAGAGTAAAAACTGTACCTACTAATCTTTGATGTTAGACATTTTTCAAAAAATGGAAATCTTACACATTAAAACAATTTTCATATAATTTATTTCTTGCTGGCACTAGTAAGGTAGCCAATTAATATTTACAGTACAAATTAATAGAAAAAGTTATATGCATTAAATTTCTTCGAACTAGAAAAGATTTCATCTTATTTTACTATACCAACTTTAAGGATCCAACTTTAACAAAGCAAATTTTATAAACTACACTTAAACTAAAAGAATAAAGTAGGAATCATATTTAAAACCAAGCTGTACTAGGTGTTTTAAAAGAGAAGCTAAATTTAATTTCCTAAGTTTACACACATCTTTGGGGAGTGGGGAGAGATATATCTAACTACAGTGTTAAGCAAGGTATTATTTACATTCTACATCTTAATTTATGCAAATTAATATGATAATCTAATTGGTAATCCTAAAAAGTTTCCATTCATCATTAAAAGTGCAAAACAAAAAGTTTCACTCACAATACATTTACTAACTTACTATTAGTTCACCATTTGTGCTTATAAATATATATAGAAATTGATAAGATAAACATACATTTAGCTATTTGAATTTTAGCTGAACAGGTATAAAATAATGTTGCAATAGTAAAATAATACTATTTTGGATTTTATTTAGTAAACAAGCCATATTATAAATAGATTAAGGGTGCAAAACCCAACAAACATACCTTTGTGTGGTCCATTAATTATAAGCAAAATTCCAAACATTATTAGCTGTTATCAAAATTACAATACCACCTACATCTAATAAAACACAACAATCTGTTTGAACAGCAGAGGAGAACTTTCATAGAGTGTTCTCTCTCATATAAATTCTTAATAGACCATAAAGAACTTTTTAAGTGGTTTTAGATTTGAACTCAATTGCTCAAATCTGCAACAGGCTTCTAAGAAAAATTTGAGCCAGATGACACAGAGACCTACCAAAAGTGTACATTCCCACCCACTCTCATGCAAAATATTTAACTTCTGCCTAAGAACCATGCGAACTGACTGGCCATATTTATATTAGTGGTGTTTATGCACTGTATATATAAATATTTATTAAATTATAAAATGAAAATGGTTTCATAAAACAATTTTGCCCCGTAACAAACTAAAATGGTTACCAACTGTATTAAATATTACAGAGACAGTGCCCACACAGGTAAGGAGACAACAGGATTGATCAGAAAGAAACAAGGGCTTGTAGAACAAAAATAAGCAGTTAAAAACACACCTTTACTTTAGCACAGAGGTTTGTTTCACCCATGCCATCTATCTACAAAGACTAAAAGCACCCAGTTGTTCCATTCACTTATTCACTTCACCTGTAAGGGAGCTAAGTTTTCCAGAAGCAGACACACTATAGTAAGCATGGATATTAGGTCTAAATGCAAACATACTTTATTATTCAGGTTCTGAAAGTTGCACTCACTGCTCTTTACCAAGAAAAGCATTCTGCTCATAAGGAATCTTTATTATAATTTCAAGATTCATAATATACTAACAAAGTAGAGTGTTGCTCTGAACACATCTAAGAATTACACATGACAATATATTAATAACAATTATGTTAAAACTAGTATACTATATATGGCTATATCAATTTAGATATCTAGTAAGCAAAATAAATTATCTTCAGAGACCCAACATTGAGTTATAGTTTGTACATACTAATACATGGACTAAAACATACTTGCAGTATTAAAGCAGAAATATTTATTTTTAAACCTTAGAAAATAGGTTAATAATATAGTTATATAATTCTTGGCAATTTCTTTTAAAAAAATAATTATACAAATATGGCCTAACAATGGCTCACGCCTGTAATCCCAACACTTTGGGAAGCCAAGGTGGAAGGATCACTTGAGGCCATCCTGGGCTACACAGCAAGACCCATCTCTACAAAAAACTTTAAAAATTAGCCAGGTGTGGTCGTGCGTGCCTGTAGTCCCAGCTACTAAGGAGGCTGAGATGGGAGGATAGCTTCAGGTCAGGAGTTTGATGCTGCAGTGAGCTATGGATGGTGCCACTGAACTCCAGCCTGGGTGACAGAACAAGACTCTGTCTTTAAAAAAATAATAATGATGATCATACAAATAGGAAGAAGTTTCTCATTCTAATTATCAAGCAACAAATTTTTCTGATTCCATGAGTAGCAAATATTACTAGCTTCCCATAGATTTTAGGGAAACAAACTTACAAAACACCATGGTATAGGTATTCAATATTAAATTTTTATATTGAATTGAGTTGTACTATCCTAACCAAAAAGATTATTATTATTCCTGATGAGACAGTATTGTGGATTTCTATCTTCCCTACATATTAATTTTATTTTAGTATCACTGATATGCTGACATTGCACCTTGCATTGTAGTATCTGGAGATCTTCCTAGCTAAGAATGCACTACCCACATGGTATTAATTAGAATCACTTCCCTCCAGCAAGGAAAAACACAATGTTTTTAACTCAAACCTATTGCACCAAAACTTTGTTTCACTGTAGTAAGAGGTAGGAATGATAAGAGGTAAAACTTCAAATGTCAGAGTCCTGTGGTATCTGCCCAACATAGGTCAAAGACCTCGTTGGTCTTCTCAGCTTAATAGCATGACAAGAAAATTGAATGGCATCAGATCAGGGTTCTAGGCTACATAGAGCTTGGCTGCTCATCAACTGGAAGTCCCAGGCAGGCACTTGTGAAATACCGACTTGTGCTGGCTCATTGCCAAGATCTCTGCCACCACTTTAGAATTCTGTGGCTCATAAAATAAAAAGCAAGGGGTCCAAAACATAATTTTCCCCTTTAGCATAGAATAAGGAAAACACTCTTGTGTATCATTTCAAACATCAGCTAAGGCAAACAGCCTTATTTCCAGGCCTCCATTCCAGGCAGAAGCAGTAATGACTGGCACGTTGACCATGTTAACCATAGCCCATCCATTTCTCTGGATAATTTGCCTCAAGTTAGCCTCAACTGTGAGCAGACACCACGTGGGGATTAGAGTGGGGGAATGCAGAGTAGCCAATTTGAATTTTCTTCCCCTTCACCTACTGCCTTCACTGCTGGCTGACTCCATTCCCAGGAGAGTTACTATTGCAAATAGGATGGTCAGGATAGCCTTGCTGAAAAGCCGGCATTTGAGTAAAATTTAGATAAGGGAATGAGGCAGGTGGACATCTAGGGAGAGTTAGAGTCAAGTGCAAGTGCACAGGCCCATAGGTAGAATCATGTCCTAAGGAAACACAACCTAAGGTTGTGTTGCTCACTGTACTGATGGGAAAATGGAGGCAAAAGGCTGAGAACCCTGCCGAAGTCGCACAGCTAGCATGGGATGTGACCAGGATTTGAAGCCAGGAAAATCCCAAGGCCCAGGGTCTGGGCTGTATCTGGACGTGAAGTTTTAGAATGTGTCCTGAGAATTCTGATGTGCACCCCTGATTTGAGAACCTTTGCAGTACTACGGTTTCTCATGAAAATTCCTCCCTTCTGCCCCAGGGAATAGTCATCTATACCAACACAAGTCATGTCTCCCAACCGCATCCTGCAGGCACGGGGCCTGATAAAAGGCAGCAAACACACAGATGGCTGTATACACACACTGACTTAATAAACTCTAATATGCAATTGTGCGGGCCATGGAGCCAGGCCCTCACCCATTTTTAAGGATGTTCTGACAGCTCCCTTTCCTTTGAACAGCAATAGCTATGTTCACAGCCCACTCTTCATTTTCTTGCTCTACTCACACCTAACTGTCAGGCTCCCCAGGGTCCAAAATAAATAAATGAATGAGCAAGAACACAGAATAACAGTACCTCTCTGCTGTTTGCTCTGGGTTTTTAATAGGCCTCCCCTTACCCTTGCTATAATTACATGGTAAAGAGCCACACTGTTGTGATTTTGTTTTGTTCTGTAATTGAGTTAGGCACCAACCAGATGTTCAGCCATAGGCATCCACCCTTCCCTACATAATGCATTTCTCCCAATGCATTTAGTCACTCACCCCTTCCCCTCAATTAGAACAGCCCCATGAGACTCAGGCTTCCTGGGAATGAATATGGAGGTGAACGATAAAGTTACAAATTTTGACTATCAGACACACCAGGAAAAAAGCCACTAGAGATGACAATTCTTTAACTCAGGTAATTAAATTGCTTGAGCCCTTTCCCAGGGACCACAGGTTTAATTCTCAGGCCTGTTTTTATTCCCACCTCCATTCCCTGAACTGGCTTTTCTGTCTCACCTCTCCCCACGCTAACTTGGCACCAGGCCACTACTACACTAGCCCCTTGGCTCACAACAAACTCTGCTTCTTGACTGGCATCCTAAGCTTGAACTCCCTCAAGGAGGACAGTTTAGACTCAGCCCCTTTGGGCTTTGATGCTCAGAGTCTGCTAACTGGTCCAGCACAACTGCGTGAGGAAATCGCAGCACCCACCCGGTCCTGTAGCAGCTTACCATCCCAACACTCAGGCTTCCTAGCTGTCCTGAAACAGAATTAAACCAATAACCTACAGAGCCTTGAAAAGGAAAGTAATAAAGATAATTAAAGGGTTAAAAAAGCAATGGAAAGAATGGAGTTATTCAATTTAAATAAGAGAAAGTTAAAGAAAGACATAATAATGGTCTTTAACACTGAGAAGGGGTTTAAAAAATCCTTCTCAAAACTATTAATAAAAAAAGACGACTGACTTTCTGTATCCACTAAAAACACAAGGGGGGAAAAATGAGCTTAAGAAGAAACGTGGATACCTGGAGGAAGAGGACTATTTTACATCAGAATTATCACTAGTTGGGATAATCTTTTTTTTGGATGGCCTTTAAAATAAATCACAGAATATGAAGATCTGAATGCCAATCCTGGATTGGCCAGGAGCCAGATGTATTATTTTGAGCAGGCAACTTCATTTGTAAAAACAAAAATCATATTACATTATTTCTAAAGTTCCTTTCAGCTCTAACATTCCATGAATGAATAATTTTCATTTCTTTGAAAAAAAAATCAAGGCAATTCCAACATGACATTATGAAACAAAAAAATTACTAGACTAAGTTTACTATAGAAAGATCTCAGCCAACACTATGACTTCAAAAATAACTTTAGGATCATCAAACAAGCTGCAAGAAATGGTGGACAAATCCAAAATCTGACAATAATAAATGATAAACAGATAAGAAACACTATTATTTTATACAGTAAAACAAATAAACCACACAATAACAACAAAAAAGCAGTTTCCTAAAACATTTTCTCCATCAAAATGGGTAGGACTACATATTGGGTAATTTGTTCCTATTTGGATGATGTCATCATGATATGTTTAACTGCTTTTAATAACTAGTACATTTCACTCATCTCTCACTTTCTCCCACATAAGATCAAATCAGCCTTTCAATGACCTACTTCATGAGTCATAATTTTTCTGTTTATGATTCAGAAAAATGTCTTTAGTCAGTATTTCCCAGACTGCTGTGGGTTTATTCCAAGAACCAATTTCATCTTCATTGGTTTCCTACAGGAAACCAGACCAACTTCCTATTATTTTATTTTCCTTACTTTTAGCATACCATAGCCCACATCAAGTTAACTGGAAGTGAGAGTGATAGAAGACTTTTTTCTGCACAAAGGGAAGCCAACATAAACAATGCCCAGTCTAGAAGTCACAGATTCAATATTAAATACAAATTGTGCTAATATTAGAACCTTTTTTCAAAAGAACACCAAACCAAATAAGAAATTTATTTTAATTAATCTTATTGCAAGTATGTCACTGTCAAAAAAACTTTTTTAAAAATCTGTTATCTTTAAATACAATAAATTCTGCAAAGCTGAGTAATACAGAGAAATTTTTAATCATAAGGAAGAAAATACATATTTTTCCATCCAAAACCCCTAACAAACTACTAGGAAAATGGCAGACAACTGAAACCCAATATGCAGAGCGTTGGAGCAGTCAAGGAACAGAAAAGTGTGCCCCCAGCAACCTGGAAGGTGAGCAGCCTGTTACCATGAGGTACCATCATCCCAGCCCCTTCCCCACCCACACCCACTCACCACAACTAAGCACCAACTGTCCTTAGATCACAGCACAAACAGTGGTATAGAACAAGGGATTTTAAAGGACATTTTAACAGGGGTTTGTCCTCATACTATTTCTCTAAAACACAGAAGTACCAAAGAAGTACTTACTCTCACAGACTACATATTGCTCGGAAAAAGAGATTTCTGAATGTGGAAGTACATTAGCATAAACATATACAGATTCCCTTCAGACTCTTTCCATTCTTGCCACTTCTGACTGCAGATGTAGTTTTGGGCTTTACCTGGCAAGTAATAGGACTATTTTAACATCAAACTCAAAAGTGGATACATTAAAGGAGAAAGTCTAAGAAGAATGCATTTAAGGCACATCACATATTCTATATGCGTAAACCAAGAAACTTGAAATACTAGAGCAAGGGTTTTCAAGGTGTGGTCCTACACAAGGGTCAGCACCATCTGGACACATCCCCAAAATGAAAGTTCTCACCCTAGACCTAAGGAATCAGAGATTCTGAGGAGGGGCCCAGCAACCAGCAGGTGATATTGACGCAAGCTTTTATCTATCATACTCTCTTTCATCCTTCACCAGGTGATTTCCAGAAAAGAATCCACTCAATTTGCATTTCCTTTGTAACCTGTTAACTCCTTAACTCCCTGCACTCTGGCTAACCCTGTCACATCACTAAAATCTTCTATTTAAAAGCCACAAATCATCTCTAGCCTAACTGCCCAAGCCAGTGACCTTTTCCTGGTCCTCATTCCCTAGCCTCATCCCCTCCTGCTTGAAATAACTAATTTCTTGACTTCCATGACACAATTCTATGCTCTGCCTCTCTATCTCCTCTCCTCCTTCATCAGCCCTGCTCTTCCTCCTCCTACCCTCTCACTATAGGCATGTCCCCAAGGTTCAATCTTCAATCTTTTTCCCCTCTTTCTCCGGATGGTACTTGGCATCTTAAGGACTCCAAAAGCTAAATTCAGAACTCTGCACCTGTAGTTCTCTCAAACCTCACAACATATTTTAAGCTACCTCATGTCCTGCTTCACTTGAATATCCTTCAAGTACTGCCAGTAAAACATCTCCAAAAGGGAGCTTTTCATTTCCATCCCCATCCCCCACTCCAACAGATCCTCCTTCACTGCCTGTTTCTAGTGTTGGGTTCATTGACTGTCTGGTTCCCTAGGCCCTGGAACCTCAGTATTCCCTCTTCCCTGGTGATCACACCTAATGTGCAGAGGGGTCAGCCCCAAAAGGCATCCTATTTTGGCCTCCTCCTCCCCATTTCTAGTGCCACCATCCTCATCTAACAACTTCCTATCTGTTCTCAAGTCTTGATTCTAGATTTTACCTCTAAAAGTCATCACTGAATACATTTCTTCCCTGTTCAAAATATGGAGAGCTGCCCAGACGCAGCCCAGCTTCCTACCTAGCTTCATCTCACATTTCTCCTCATATTCTTTCTGCACAGCTAATACAGAATGCTTCTCATGCTGCAAACATGTCCCAAGTTTTCTTACTTTTAAGTTGCTGCTTTCTATTACCTCCATTTCAATTATCAGCTTCCCCTTACATCTGCAAATGCCCTCTTTATGCTTCAAGACCAGGGCTAGTGTCAACTCCTTGCACCACACATAATCCCCTGAGTGGAAGTTCTCTCTCACCCTCCTCTAAAGACTCAAAGACATTTGCCTAAATCACCCCTATAAAATTAAACCCCCACCCCCAGCAGAAGTGGATCTGATGTATCTTTTTGTCCTCCACCGTACCATGCATGACACCTAGTACTAGATATGTACTCAATAAATATCTGTTGAAGGATTAAAAGACTTTCCAAAACAAAATTGTTATTTAATGGCGCACCATTCCTGCCAATTAACTGACCTTTAGAAGCAGCAGCCAAAATAGAATAAAAACAGATAAACTTCATGTACACAGCAACTTACAAGGAATCAACTCAATCTCCTATACCTTCTATTACTTACAGTACAACCACTCCAAAATGATAACCAAACACTATCATGTACACGGCAACTAAGAAAAATACAACATATTTTTTAAACTACAAATATGTTTTGGAAAAAAGAAATGACCGACCCCTTCAATACTAAAATGACAGGGCGCAGACCTTCTATAAATAAACCTTTATAAAATTTCCTGCATCTTCCCATCATGCCAGTCTGTAGCTTCTAGAGGTGATAAACTATCTATAATCACAAAGGAAACTTCTTAATCTAAAGGAAATTAAATAACAGAGCATTTGTTCCAAAACATTTTGTTTTGTCTGGAAGATAGTCTCACTGACGGCTGGTCAGGAAGGTTAAGAAGCAGCCAGATGAATTATAATGTGAAAGACAGACTGACTGCCTGAATTAGGAAAAATAAAGTCTTCATTTCTGGAATGGTAGAGAATCACTGCTTCCCTATAAAAAAGAGGAGATACAATCTCTCAAGTAAAGTATGTAAAGAGGCCCTTCAAAATGGGAAAACACACTGGGAATCATATAGAAACACAGCTCTGTTCTAACCTAAAGACCTTGATACCTTTCACAGACCAAATTTCAAGCCTAGATACAGAACAGAATCATCATAGATTAAGAAAGAAAAAAAATGCTTGTTCCTAGACAGCACAGGCAGATATGAGGTATCTTCATTGATCAATATATGGTCATCCTTCAAGGTTAACGTTTGGAGAAAAATGCATAATATTATGAGGATTGACACTCAATTTTTAAATTTGCTATCAATTATAAAATTGGGCTTATTGCTATGTTTCTCTCACTATGTTCTCCACTTGGTTTCATTTGCTCTAGTTCATGATTTCTTCCTTAAATTAGCAAAAGTATTAATATGTAAAACAGGCACACAGCTTCCATTCTGTACAAAGTTGGGGATATGGAGAAATAGCCAATCACCTAAAATACTTTCTAAAATAAGACTCCTATATTTGTCCATTAAACAGCAAAAACTGCTCATAAATTTTCTGAGCTTTTGTTTGGGAGGGGTGCTTTTTAAACTTTCAGTTATTTACTTTTATTTCTAAGCTCCGCTAACCATCTTGACTAAGAATCTAAATAGAACTCATATCATCCACAGCTTCAGATTTCACTCAAGTGAACAGTAGGACACAGAAACAAAAACTTGAGTTAAGCATATCACTAGAACCCTGGGGATGGGCCCTTAGGGTCACTGTGATCCATTTCAGAAAGAGAAACTAAAGGGAAGTAGGCAGACTACCAGAGAATCTGAATAAAATATACACACACACACAGCATTCACTGTATCACACTGAGGAGGAAAGAGGCTAAAAAGAACTTTTCTTACAATGATTTTTACAACTCACAATAAAAAATTCAGCTAAAATTTTAACATATTATTAGGACTCAAAAAATATTCTTTTAGCCAATAATGTAGCCACTTCCAAGAATTAATATTAAAACAGAGGTTTTACTGAGTTGCATCTTCCAGTATTTTAACAAAACATTTCATTCACAATCTGATTTGAAATGGCACAAAATACATCCAAGAGCGGTTCGTGACTATGGGGAACAATCCAAAATTAACAAATACGGCTATTTCGATGTTAGTAGTAAGATTTTATTATATTGTTCAATAACAGAGAATACACTTTCTAAAAAATCTAGTATTTCCACTAGGATTAATATTCAAACTAATATTGATGATTAAACTTGGAGACGAGGACCAGTGGTTATATTAATGTACTGAGAAGCAACAGACACAAGTAAAATACAGAATGCTGTAGGAACACAGCCAGAGAAATCACGATCATGAAAATGGATTACCTTGACGTGGCTCTGGGCTCCCAGGTTGTAGATCTCTGTAGGCTTTACTTCATTAATGATCTTTACAAGGCAGGTACTGTCGGTGAGATCACCATAGTGCAATCTCATGTCTTTAGGATTCAAAAACATACCATTAGATAGAAGAAAACAACGTAAGCTCAGTTCTTTAAAATACTGAAATTGAAATGCATATTTTGAAAGTGTGAAATACCAGGGTCAAAATAGAAATGTTATATTTGATGGTTCTAGAGTAGAAGAGTATAACTGTCATCTTTAAATAACCTAATAGTAGAAAGATATTTATATATGTTGCCTATATCTATAAAGAATTTGTGGGGGTAAACTCAGATGAACTTTTTAGAAAGCATAATATCATGACAGATGTTATACATTTAAATCTTAGAGCTCCAGATGGTTACACGATATGTCATATAAGAGTGAGATTCAGAAAAAGAAAACCTTACAATATTATGTGCATGCGCCCTAAAGAAATCTTTAACATTCTGGTGATAGTGAAGATAGCTCTGTATTTCTTCAGATACTTTTACCTAAAGCAATTTTTAAGTACCATATAAAGATCAAACCTTAAACCATCCATGAAATACCTGATGTAGTATCGTAATTGATTAAAGGACAACTAGCCTATTCCAACTCATAAATAAGCAGATCCTTACAATGACTTCATTAGTGTAAGAATTTGATACATGTGAATGGGCGATTTGCTAACTTGATAGTTCCATTATTTTTACAAAATACTGACCTATATATCTAGATCCAATGGCAGTACTGTTCTACACTCTGCACTAAACAAATAATAACTTTCAGGGATGATGCACTTAATAACTTGAATATTAAGATGGAAAGCCTTTTCTTTGGACAACTGGATTATCTTCCTGATAATATCACCACCTTTACAAGTAACCCAAATTTTCAAATATTCAGGAGCGATCCATATTTCTCACCACCCACAAAAATTAATTCAAGATGGACAAAAGACTTAAATGTAAGGCATGAAACCATAAGAACTCCAGAAGAAAATGTTGGAAAAACTCTTCAAGATATCGGCTTATGCAAAGAATTTATGAAGAGACCCCAATGGCAATCACAGCAATAATAAAAATAAATAAATGGGCTTGATTAAATTAAAAGGTTTCTGCACAGCTAGGGAAATAATCAACAGAGCAAACAGACAACCTAAAGAATGGGAAAAAATACTCACAAGCTATACATCTAATAAAGGGCTAATAACCAAAATCTACAAAGAACTTGAACCAATCAGCAAGAAAACTTCAAACCCCATTAAAAAGTAGGCAAAAGACATGACCAGAAGCTTTTCAAAAGAAAATAGACAAATGGCCAACAAACATGAAAAAATTGCTCAACATCACTAATCATCAGGGAAGTGCAAATTAAAGCCACAATGAGGTATCACCTTATGCCAGTTAGAATGGGTTTTATGAAAAAGTCCAAAAACAATAGATGCTGGTGTGGATGCAAAGAGAAAGGAACACATACATTGTTGGTGGGATTGCAAATTAGTACAACCTCTATGGAAAATAGTTTGGCAATTCTACAAAGAAATAAAAGTAGACCTACCATTTGAGCCACCAAGCCAACTACTGGGTATTTACCCAAAGGAAAAGAGGTCATTTTATCAAAAAGACACCTGCACGCAAATGTTTATTGCGGCACAATACACAATTGCAAAGATGTGGAATCAACCCAAGTGCCCACCAATTCATGACTGGATTAACAAAATGTGGTATATGTATACTATGGAACACTAGGCAGCCATGAAAAAGGATGAAATAATGCCTTTTGAAACAATTTGGATGGAACTGGAGACCATTATCCTAAGTGAAGTATCTAAACAATGGAAAAACAAACACCACATGTACTCGCTATTAAACTGGAACTAACCAATGAGCACACATGTGCACAGAAGGAAGTAAAACTCAGCAGAAATCAAGCAGGGAAGAGGAGGGTGGAAGGGAGGGATAAAAACCTACCTAACGGGTACAATGAACGCTATCTGGGTGATGGGCACACTTATAACCCCTGACTCAAGCATAACAAAATTGATACTTGTAATAAAAAACATTTGCACTCCCATATTTTGAAATAAAAAATTAATTAATTAATTAATTAAAAATACTCAGGGGCTCAGAGGTAAATACAAAAGGTTTACAGCTTACTGTATCATCCTTGCTGGCCAGAAAAACTGGTCACATAATGCAAGCTGAACTTGGAGTTAAAAGCTCTGTGTCCTAATCCCAGCTCTGCTTTTTTCACAGTGGGTGACCTCAATAAAGTCACAACCCCTCTCTGTCTCCATTTCCTCATCTATAAAATTGTCTCCCTAGAATCCTCAGGAGTTGCTGTAAAGATCCAATGAGAAAACACTGTGGTTATGCTACGTAAACTGCACAGCATATACAGGCAAATTTATTAACAAAATTAACAAAACAACTGCAAATACTGATAATGATCAGTAAAGTAATTTCAATATAATTTTGATTGCCAACTTTTTTTGGACTTCTCTTCACAATTATTTTTAAAATGTATGAAGATTGTTTAATTAAATGCACAAAGACTGTTTAGCTTGATTAAATCAGATGGAAAATAAAAGGCAAAGGGACGCTCCGTCAATATGGAACTGCTCTTACTTAAGGGGACAGGGATACCTGCAGTGGGGTGATCAAAGGCTCTTCCTCCCTTGGTCTCTCCAAGCCACTTACTCACTATCTTTCTAAAAACCAAACCAAGATGACACTACAGCCTAGGACAGCAAGCAAGAAAGGGTTGCAAAGCATGCAAATTGTATTCGACGCACTAATTCATGGGTAAATAATTGTGACTTGATGGGCTTTAGGGAAAATGACATTTGAAAACATCTTATCTGAACATACGAAGTTAAAGAAAAAGATTTTAGAAAAAGAAAATGACTTACTTCCTTCAATATGAGCCTGGGGATTCTTATACAGATGTTCTATTCGACCTGTATTGAATGAACTGGATCGCCGTACAATTCCATGGACCTGCATTTTTACAGTGTAGAAAGATTAAAGTAAATAATAAAGGTGCAATGAGGATTAATAAGTAACTTAGAAGTTTTTAGCTAATGTTTACCTTTATGAAAAAAGTATATTATTTTAAATTATTAGAAATAGTTCCACTGCTTACTTTCTCCCCAACCACTGCTCACCAGCTACCAACATTCAACTTCCATCTTTTTCCAGTGTTTTTACCGCCAATCTCAACAAAGTAATTAATTATGTGACTTAGTTATAGATACTCAAATATCTCCTTTTCTAAACACACACACGTACAGCCTAACTGCTGACAAAAATATCTCTTCCATTTGAAACTGAAGACAGATTATGTGAGGCTATATCAGTAAAACAGCTTGTGGCCTGTTTAACACAGAGCATGAGGTTATCACATGTTACTGGTATCCTCAGAGGTATAGCACTTTTTATCTATTCTATATATTTCTGGAGCCATAGATATTGTCAGAGAGCAGTTTCTATTATGCAGCTGTGTGGAAAAGTCAGAAAGCTCAACAGTATGAGTTAGAGACGAGATTTATGTATTACTGAATTTAAGACATAAAGAAAACTCAAATGAAGAGAGGATTTTTAAAATTATCTTTATCTTGACTTAACCATGGTAAGTATGAAGGGGAAAAAGTTGTTGGGACAGGAATGCATACCTGTCTGATATTGAAGAAAAGATTATTTGTGTCAGATACATAAGAGAAATTGTTCCAGACCTAGTCACACTTCCTTCTTGTGTCAAGATTACTCCCTTTGTGCTGCCAAAGCTAACACCAGCTTATGTCACCAGCTGTCCGAGTTCCAGTTCTACTGGTGGCAGTTTTAATCCTTGACTTATTTTAGAAGTGTTCCTTCTAATGTTGGATAGGTTAATTTGCAGCTGAATACACTTCTATATTTTAACTCAATCGTTTTCTGTCTATTTCAAACCAAAATTAATCCTTGGCATGACTCAAATATTCCAAATGCAAGGAGGAAATTATAAGCACATAAGACTTTCTTTCAAATAGAAAAAAATGTCATCGTCATTTTATATGGCATACATGACTTTTGCAAAGGATACAACATACCCAAAATTAGTAATTCTGTTGGTTATAGTTGCTTTAGCCAACAAGAAAAACACTCATCGACACTTTTCCAAAAGAACAAAACCCAAGAAAAGTTGGTTAACATGAAAATATTTTAAGAAGGGAACATGCAAACTTGGTTGACATTTTAGGAGGCAAACATTAAATAAAATCTAGGAAACATTAAATTGAGATTTGGCTATATATATCCATTTCTTAATTTAGAAGTGGAGAAAACAACACTAATATTAAGCTTAGAGTTTGTTCTACTTCTTGAGCTCCAATTTTTCAAGTTGTTACTTAATTGTAAAGTTGAACTGCTTATAAACTTTATTTTGTTTAATAAAAAGCAATTTCATATATATACTTATATATAGCAAATTTGATGTTTACTACCAAAATGATTTCTAAAATATAAATTTCTTAGATGTAAATACTTTGTTTCATTGAATAAAAAAGAATTTCTATGCTCTAAAAACAGATAGTTTAACTTTTGACAATGAAAAGAATAATATTGTTTAAGCTATCTTCTCTTGATTGCTGAATTCTGGGGAAGTCACAAAACATTGCAGCAGCCCATATAAACATAAAAGGCTTTGATAAAAATATTAAATGATCTTGATTCAGTGTGAAAAGCAGACAACCACACAAACTTACAACCAATGAGTATAATAGGACTTTATTGTCACCCTTAAAATCAAAAGCATTAAGTACAAGTTGCTTTTTTTAATTAAAAAAAATTATTTTAATTTCCCCTAATTCCCAACTTTTGGTATGTGTATACGGGGAAATAAAGATTTGCCAAATGCTTAATCCATGACAGCAGGTATTATTCTAAGGCCTAATGAAAGCTGAGTCTGTCTGCTTTTGAGACAGGTGAAATACAAACTTTAAAACAAGCCAAAATGTGTGCAAACTGCATAATCTAGTTAAGAACTTGAGATTAGCAGCTTTCTCTTTACAGAAGGGAGGTAGGTAGGGCTCCTTTGTTTGTTTCTGTAAGGATTTGGGAGAAAAAGAGATGAAGGGTTAGGAAACCAAACAGAAAAGATAAGTGAGTTGAATCTGACTTTATACAAACTTAATCAAAATTGCTATTAAATACAGTAGTTCAAAACCAAATATAATTCTGAAAAACTGAGGTCTTAATAAATGAAGGGGGTTTTTGATAAATTTCATGTTCCATTTAACTAGGTGATGAAAAGGAAAATTTCAAGTTTTCTTAATGTCAAAACAAAGTTGGTTTGATCTCAAAACCTAGAGTCAGATTAGGCAATATAACAGAAATGATTTGTACTATTTATTATGATCAAGAAAATGGAAAATTATCACTGGATTTAAAATTCTTTAGTGTATAGATTTCTCTTGAAGATAAGGATGTCTCCATGAGATGGCTGATGCTACTCTCCTTTTGAAAAGTATAGATTATCTAGATAATATTAATTGCCAACATTTACACATCAGTGACCACATACAAGACACCATTCTTTGTACATATTAAATCACTTCATCTCACAACAACCTTACTATTACTTTTACCTTACTATTACTGTTATCTTACTATTTCCATTCTACAGATGAGGACACTGCCTGAGATCAAACAGCTAGTAAGTGGTAGCATTAAAGGACAGACTTGGTCAAGTCCGATAACACTCTACTGAGTTGTTGTTTCAAAATGAAATCCATAAAAAGCTTTGTCTTTTTTCAAATCAAAGCATCAAGGCTTCTGGAATAAGAAAAAAAAATATTTCAAGGATTCTCATAGATCAAGAAAAAGTGTAGGAACTCCATGTTCTAACAAATAATTTCCTAGAGATAACAATCAGACAATCCTTATATCCCATTTCTTTTCTATTCTGACAATTCACATCAGAACTGGTGGTAGTTCCTTTCCTGGAAGGAAAACCCACAATTTACCTATTTTTTTTATTTTGAAGTCTGATACACTGTGTTGTAGTTTTACCAAGTTATTTAACATGGATTTTTCATATATTCCCATATTTTAGCTTTTAAAAGGTTCAACTTTGTCTTTTATTTCTCTGGTTTTCCTCTGTACTCAATGCAAAATGGGTACAAAAGTATGTTGTTGGCTTATATGCTCACAAAGGCACTGGGAAGGCACTTAAAACTATTAATAGAATGTGCTTTCATAAAAAGCTTCACTTCTGTCCATCTTCCTTTTTCTCATATGAGGGGGAAGGAACGTGCTTAGCTCTAGCATCCTTGGCAACAGACCATGCCTGCTATTCAGTAATGCTAATTAATGAATTGGACTAAGCAGCCTTCTGCAAGACCCATATCCACTAGCTTGTCCACATTAGACACCGTGTCACTCTGCCACTCTTGATCAATAAGTCTCACGAATTCCACAGAGTTCCACTGGGCTGTTTCCCATGTATTGTTTTATCTAGTCTTCACAACCACCTCAGGACATAGGTGTTCTTATCATCTCCATTTACAGACCAAGAAATTAAGTCTTAGAGGGGTCAAGTGACATGTCCAAGGTCACAAAGCCAGAAAGTGGCAGAGGAGGATTAAGACACAGCTATCCAGCACCCGAGTTAAGGGCTTCCTTGCCACAGCGAGCTGAACCACCTTGCCCACCACTTGTCTGCGTTGCTCAACACGGTATAAAGGAGAATGATCCTTTGCACTTCAGCAATATGTAGAATTAAGTATACAAAGTGTTTAAAGGGTGACTTTCCATAAAACCCAAATATTCTTGGTTTTCCTCATCATGAGATGACATTTCTAGGTACTCAATTAAGAATGAACAAGTGTTAGAACCATTCTTGTTATACTCTACTATTGTTTAATTCTGAGCAAAATTCAAGAAAAAAGCAACAGTAAAAACTGTCATTTTAAACCTTTAAATTGAGTCTCTTCTCAATGATAAATGGACCAGAGATAAAGCAATCCTTTACTTTTTCACTTTAAATGGTTCATTCAGAGCATGATCAGATATGTGGATTTCAGCAGCCACATTTGATGGCCAGGCCCCACGGCTTCAGGAATCTAAAAGCATGTCAGGTCATTATAAGGGAATTAACCATAACTAATCAGTACAGTAGTATCTGCTATTCTTTTTCAAGTCATCCACAAATACTTTTGCTTTAAGGTTAGGTAAGCTTTTTGAACTTTTATTTTGCTTTTTTGACTAAAGAAAATGTAAAGCACTGTCTCACTGTGTGACACTAATTCTACACACAGGGTCTGTTTTTTTTGCCCATGCCATCCCCTCATCATCACCCCACCAACCTGGCTCCACTCCCCATGTATTAATCATCAATGCTTCCCCAGCCTCAACAAAAGGCTGACCTTGCCACTACTAGCCAATCAAAGTTTGCTCTTTCTCTTCCAGGAAGAACAACTCAGACTCAGCATCAAGCCTCTTCTTCACAGTGTTTATTTGTTCCTGGCTTGCACTTTTCTACCCCAAAGTATGTTGTTTTCAGTTGTCCCTGACCTTTCTGATATGCCTTATACAAAGACTAGATTCAAAACAACACGATAGCTTGAAGAAGCAAGGCCCCACAAATTTAAAATACCTTAAGGTACCTTGTCCATCTTCACCATATGATTAAATCTGTCACCTGCTCCCATTTGGACTTCTAGTTGCAGTGGTTCTCTATCTAGCAAACTGTATCAGCAAAACCTGGGGACATTAGAAAGGACAATTCTCAGACCTCTGAATCAGCCTTCTGTGTCTTAACAGGGCTTCTGGAAGATTCTGACGCACACTAAAGTTTCAGAACCTGCTGAAACAGAAGTCTGTACTCAGCCAAAACTGCAGACATTGACTCTCTGAGTTCAGGTGTGAACACATATGTACCTCTCTCAGCTCACTTCATGCACTCTACCATCCTTGTTCTTTTACTCATGGTCTTGAGTAACCAGGGAATACGGCAGGTAATTCTAGAAATTTTCTAATGCAGCCAATCTGAAAAATCACTCTAACATTTACTTTCACCTAAACACAAAAAGATAAAGACTGTGCCACCATCACATTCTTCTTAATGGTTTATTCTGCAATTATATCAATGTCTTAACATTGAGGACAGCAGCCTATTAAAACTAAACACAATGCAGATAAACACACTGTCACTCCCACTTTATGTAGAGAGCTCACATTTCCCCTGTACTATGAGGAGGACTCATTTCTGCTTATCTTTTGCGGCTGTGTACCTTCCCTCTATATTGTCAGTCATGTTTCCCTCTAACAATTTGTTGATCTCACTCTTAAACATGTCTTCTCTTGCTAATTATTGTTTCAGTGATAAATTCTTCCCATTAACTGTGATTTGCCAACTGGGCCTACTATTGTCTTTTTTTTTTATTTTCAAAACATTAGGGAGGTACAAATGTTTTTGTTACATGGATAGTTTTTATCATGCTTAAGTCAGGGTATGAGTGTGCCTATCACCTGAACAGTGTTCATTGTACCT
>CAUYRT010044331.1:0-46230 GCA_963574885.1 Lepilemur ruficaudatus | reverse complement strand
GGACTACAGGCATGCGCCACCATGCCCGGCTAATTTTTTCTATATATTTTTAGTTGGCCAATTAATTTCTTTCTATTTTTAGTAGAGATGGGGTCTTGCTCTTGCTCAGGCTGGTTTCAAACTCCTGACCTTGAGCGATCTACCTGCCTTGGCCTCCCAAAGTGCTAAGATTACAGGCGTGAGCCACCGCGCCCGGCCAAAAATTTTGTTATTTATGTCACGATTTTTTAAAGATAATCCCCACTTTTAGAAAAATTTTCCCTGTCAAACTGCAGCTACTAAGTAATAATTCACTTTCCTGTCTTTATTAAGCAACAACAATGTCTAATGACTACTAGGGCTTTTGACAAGACGTATCCTGCTCACCCCAAGCAAAGGAACTTCGTGTCTTATTAATAGTTACCTGAATTGCCTCCTCTTGGCTCATGGATCTACGTTTACATTTTTACAGACTCTGCCACAGATCCAGAGAACCAGGTTGGATTGGAATTTGATTCCGGAGAGCTGTTCATGCAGTGAACTTCAGTGAACTTGCATCTAGAGCCCAGTGGACCAAAATCTGACAAGATTTCCTTTCCTGCTACACAAAGGACAGAGCGATTGCTGAGTTGAGCCCTGAAAACAAGGGCTTTGTTTTATATGGTTACCACATGTCCCTTCCTCTCTCTTTGGAATTTGACAAGCAAATTGGCATTTGTGTTGCTGAGACTGTCATAGAATAGTGATTGTTAATTATACCCTAGATGTCCTGCCTCATTCTGCCATGGATGTATTATGCTAAATGTGTGCAGTGAGCAAAAGATCTTAAATTTGATTTCAAGTTGCATATCTCAGCATGCTGCCAGACCCGCCTCCGGTCAGAGAGCACCTTAAGAGGCCTTTTGAGAGTCCTCCTGCTCCCAAATTCATGGTTCTGACTTAGACCAGGAAGTATTCAAAGGATCCAGCAGATGTCAGTATGAATTCTTGAGTCTCTCCAAGTTGGGTATTAACAGATCAAATTGCATCACCCACTGCCCTAGAGAGCTGTCTCTCAGCTGGATATAGTAGGAGCATTAGCTTCAGAGATAATATTTTCTGTAAGGATCTACTCCTCTAATTGGTTAAATTCTGACCTTACATCGCAACCTCAAAGCCGGGTGAGTGATGCAGTCGCAATTATAAAGAAACTTCAAGAGAAGAGACAAGTGAGTAAGGTGGCTGTTTCTAAAAATAAATCTGTCTATGCCAGCAATCTGGTTTCCCCTCTGCAACTGGTCTGGATTGATTCTCAGTGTCTGTAGTCTCTGACCCAGCAGGCTTTCCCTTTATAACCAGAGATAGGCAGGGCTCTCGATCAATGACAGCTTTAGAATCAACAACCAGAGACAACACTGCTCTGCTGGTCTTAGGTCTGAATATCGTTTTTATTCATTTTGGGATAGTTTACATATTAAGAAAAGTGCAGAGAATAATATAACAAACACCCAAATGTCCACTCCCCAGATGTTACAACTAGTAATATTTTACCATTTATACTATAGGTATTTTATTTATTACTAGTGAAAGAAAGTTCTCATATGCCCCTCCTTAATCCCATTCCTTTTTCTGCCTCCCCAGGGGTAGGTATTATCTTGAAGTTCATGTGTATCCTTCCTGCTTATATTAGTTTCCCAGGGTGGTCATAACAAAGTACCACAAGCTAGGTGGCGTAAGCAACAGAAATTTATTGTCACACAGTTCTGGAGGCTAGAAATTGGAAATTAAGGTGTTGACAGGGCCATGTTCCCTCCGAAGGCACTAGAGAAGGATCTGTTCCAGGCCTCTCTCCTGGCTGCTGTTGGTTCCTTGACTTGAAGCAGCATGACTCCAACTTCACATGGCATTCTTCCCGTGTGTCTGTATCCAAATTTCCACTTTTTGTAAGGATACTGGCCATATTGCATCAGGGGACCAGCCTACTCCAGTGTGACCTCATCCTAACTAAGTACATCAGCAATGACCTTATTTCCAAATAAGGTCACATTAGGAAGTACTGGGGGTTAGGACTTCAACATGTGAATTTTGAGGGGACAAAATTCAACCCATAACACCACTCATGTATTAACACTTTCACTACATATGGTTTTTCCATAAACATATTATAGTATTTTGTGTATATTCAACTTTGTATAAACGGCATGCACTGTGTGTATCTTTTATAACTTTCTTTTCTTTTTTTCACCCAAAAATATTACAATATTTTTTTAAGATGTATTCATGTGATAAATTTTTCCAGTCTATTTATAATATTTCACTGTATGAATTTACCACCATAAATCTCTTCTATATACTAAAATTTAAAGTATCTACAAGGTTCAAAATGTCATCTGATCAGTAAATAATAACAGATACACACATCTTTGGCTTGGACTACGTGAGCTCTGTGGGTCCAGCCCTTGCCAAGATTATGTGGCTCTTTAACTTAGTTTCTTGATTTTTATAATTTTGTAATTTCAGGCCTCAGCAGGCTCCATCGTTAAGGAAGTTTCGGGCAGCAAGAGGAGAGCCACTCAACTGTTGGAAAATATCTCTAAATAACAAAGAAGAGAAGGAAGACATTTGAATTGATGAGTAAATTTTGAAATTTAATTTTGGTTTGAGAGAGCTCTAGGATGACAGCTAAATGTCCAAGCTACAAAGGTAGACCCTTAGGAGGAAAGCAGAGGCTGGAGACCAGATGCATGACCCCCTCCTGGCTTTCTCCTGGACTGGTCTTTGGAAAGGAGATCAAGCCCACTGTCCTTTGATCATGAATCATAGTGAGCAGCCAGTCCTGCAAAGCGTGTCCATGAGTAACCTGGAAGCTGCAGAAAGGCTGCCAGACCCTCCTGCAACTGAACAGCTGCAGCCTCACCTGCTCCTCAGGGGTCTCCCCTGTCCAGGGTTTTAGCCATGGCTGACCTGAGATTCGGCAAAATGAAGGAAATATCCATCTTAAAGGTGGAAGATACGTCATGCCTGAGGTGGGCTCATGTGGCCAACCATGGGGAGGAGAGGAGGGCTCAGCAGTGCACCCAAGTGCCCCACAAGGCTGTCAAACTCAGGTGCCAAGAGACAGACAAGGAAATGGCCATCCTGAGCAAGTTCACAGAGAAAGTGAAAACAACCATAGGCCCCTAACTCGCTCCCAGCATGCATGAAGTGTCGGGGGACCTTTCTGAGGAGCAATCCTGCAGAAGGAGATGTTGACAGAATTGCCCAGGGCCACTTTCTTCCTCTTTGATGGTGTGACATTTGGATGTGAGTGTCTTCTGCTTTGTTGTACCTACACCTTTATTACTCTCTGAAGGACCCCGATGGGACAGCTCCATGTCACTCCCAAACACTGAGCCCTTGAAGAAAATGCTTGGAAAATCAAATGGGATTTGTCTTCTGGAGGTGAGAAATGAGGCTGGATGTGGAATTTTGAGCAAAGACCTCCACTTTCCTTGTCTGCTACTGGGGCCCTTAAAACATCTTGGGCAAAATTTGGAAATTCTCTCCAAGGACGTAAAAAGTGTCAACCTGAGATGAGGCAGTGAATGTCCTCAGATGGGTCATGTGGTGCCTTTCTCAAGTCAAATAATTTCAGTGGAACTCCCCACATGGACTTTTAAATTAAGAAGTACTTTAGATGTACAGAAAGTTCATTACTAAATTTTAACATGTGAAAAGTCTAAAGAATAAACTTTTCAAAGACTGTTAGAAATTAGCCTGTCTCTCTCCACCCGCATTTTGTTCCTCAGGGCATGTGTGGATTCAGCTGCAAGCACAGCACAGCTGGGAGAAGTCAAGCCTGCAAAATGGGGCTGATACCCTGAAAGTTGCTCTTACCCCAGCCTTCCCTGAGAGGACAAACCTGAGGAACCTCACCGATGTGTAGTGTGACTCCCATATCCCAGCTATCCTCCACCGTCATCACGCCCTGCACCAAAGTGAGAGCTGAGTCTATTTTAAGAGTAGATGGTGGAATAAGTCTGCAGTGGGACTCATTCAGGCTTAGGGTGGAGGAGAGAGGGGCTGTAAACTTGAAAGAAAATGCCATGCCAACCATGTGGGTTAACTGACAAGATTCCCGTTTCTACGTGTCGCCAAAATTTTGAAAATAAGCCAATAGCTCTTTATGGGTTTTTCTGTGGATTTCTATTTGGGTTCCATAGTTGCTTTTGGAGACCTCAAGTCTGAGACTCACACACACCCACATACATATACCTACATATAACTATCCTCTTATTTCTGTTTTTATCAGTGATGTGTAGCCCCAAAAGCTGCATAAGAAATTCAGATAAAAATTGTGGTGAAGGAGACAATAAGGTTGTGGATATAAATAGAATCTCCACAAAAGGACTATCAAAAATATCTAATAAGAAGAAATTTTAAAGCAACTCTTCCCAAAGTCTGTCATTGCTTTAAAAATGGAACTGATAATGTATAACATTCATTTTGATTTGTCTTTGATGCTTTATTCTGAAACTAGAATAAGGAGAAGCTATTTTAGAGATTTTCACAGTGCTGATCAGGACAGGATTTTAATTTTCATTATTTATGTTGTAGTTCATTCTCATTCCGATCCTTTTTCCCTGAAATAATTTTTGTATTTATTACTGAAATTCTAACAAGTGTGTAAATGTAGATAGTATATCTGTGCTTAAAAATGAATTAATTAAAAATGTAAACAATTTTTTTTCAAATAAGTTGAAAATTTGGAATTTGTCAAAGTGTTATACTTCTACTTTTAAGATCACACATTGTATGTGGGCTTATGTGTACACAAATATAATAAAATATATGTGTAACAAGTGGTATGATCATGGGCTTTGGTTTCAAACAGTCTTTGGTCAAATTCTGTCTTCTATTACTAGTTACGTGATCTTGAGCAAGACATAGAGTCTCTCTGAAACTGAGTTTCCTTATTTTTAAAAAGGGATAAATAATAACTGTTTAGCAAGATTGTTTTAGAAATTTAGCAAAGTAGTGTATGTGCAGTGTCTGGCACAGAACAGCTACGGTCGTGGTAGGTGTCATTCCTTGGATCCAAGTCCCAGCTCTTCTATTTACTTGCTCTGTAATTTTACGCATGTCTCTTTACTGCTAGATGGAGGATGTAGGGATAAGCCTAGATGGCCTCCCCATCCCTCGCAGGATTAACAGTCTCTGTTTCTAACACACTGTGGGTCTACACTTGAAGCTGTGTAAGGCGGAACCAGGCAAGCTGAATAGATGCAAAGGTGGGATTTGGTTGGCTTCAGCTGTAGCCATGTTTATTGAGCACTTGCCATTAGGCACTATTCTAATTTTTCCACCTATTAACCATTTAATTATCACAACTCTATGAGCAAGGCACTATCATTATCCCACCTTACAGATGAGGTAACTGAGGCACAGAGAGAGATGTATCTCATCCAAGGTCACACAGTTCACAAGTGTTAAAGCCAGGATTCAGTCTGAAGTTTCAACCACTATGCTTTATAGATTTTCTGAAGGGATTCATTTACCCACAATTAATCCACCACACCAGTCTAAAATCAGAGGTAATTCCAGCACTTTATTCATTTTTATTTTTCTTTCCTGAGGCCAGAGCAGCCCCTCATGATATGTTTGCTGGAGAGTGATGGTTCTACGAAGATTTAGAACCATATCTACCTTCTAGTGAGTGTCCAGTGCTAAGTTCTTACTTTTACCCTAATTAGCTTCTGATGTCAAGCAGATGAGGGCTCAATCCCACATCAATAGTAACTATTTGATTTTGACAATGCTACTTAAGTTCTCCAAGTCTCGATTTCCCCGTCTGTAATAGAGAGTATGAATGGGAATGTTAATCATAGCACCTACCTCGCCAAAGTAAGAATGAGAGATAATACATGGGAAAATGCATGCAGGAGGTACTCAGTAAATAGGATTAGCTTTAGCTCAGTCTTTGGGCAAACTTCGAATGGAGCCACTGAGCTAAGGAAAAGCTCCTTCAATTCTCCCTTGTCCTGACTCCCAGAAGGAGATACTTTGCCCCAGGGTCTCTGTTTTGATTTCTTGTCTAGGGCAGCCTGGAAGCCCAGACGCTTCTCTAGATATGGCCAAGCTTGCAGTCCATGCTCTGCGGCTGCTTTAAAATCAGTGGGACTTCGAGGGTCTCATCAGTTGAAGGTGAGTCAAGTCCTTCACCAAGGCAGGTCCTGCCTGCCCTGCACTCCACAGCCTAGAGAGGGAGGATGGAACATTCTCCCACCTTCTATGAGTCTTAACTGTAAATCCCATCCAGGTTTCGATGTCATCCTTTTATTACTCTTTTAAACTTTCTCTTTCAAAAGTTCCACCTTTCAGAATAACATTATTTAAAAAAAAGGCTTTTCAAATCTTTGGCCTGAGTTTTCCATTCTGAGTCCAACTTCCTTTTCTTCCTCCTCTTCCTTTGCTTATTAATAAAGTTTCCTTTATGTGTGACACCATCTCTCCATGCTATGAATTTGTGGGTGTTACAAAAAGGTATTGTTCAAGGGACAATAATTATTCTGAGGTTTAATATAGCCAGAGACAGAGACATGACGGAGCTGCAGGTCGTCTGAGGGCAGGATCCTCCCACGGAGGATCTTACGTTGGGAGCTTTCATGGCGTCATTTGTGTCTCAACGCCTTTGAATAGGCTCCCACCTCCTACAGACTTTGATCTTCCCTTTCTATTCTTTATCACAACTTATATTAGAAAATTAGACTTATGTACCTACTGCTCCCAGTCCTCCTTACGCCAAGCAAAAAAAAATCGGAGGGTGTGGAACATTGTCATTAAGCAAGAAAGTGTGTTTTCTTCCGTTTGGTGCATTTTCTCTAGCTTCCCTTTTGAACTCTCATCCCTGAAGTCAAACCCCATACTCATTAGCATCGGTGATAATTATCTCTTCACCTTCATCCTTCTAATAAGTGTAGTCGTTGGTAGCCTTGCTGCACCACAACCAGTGGTCAGCATGGTTGGAGAGGTGGAGGGTGGGGAGTACAGGGAAAAGATATGAGCTTGTTTTCAGTTCTGGATGCTTCATTTGGTGGGAGTGGGACATGGGGAGGTGAACGGGAGGTAAGGAACATTGACCCATTGGACCTTCTGAAATTGAGCGAGTAGTTTGGACAAAGTTTTGAAAACATGAACATGACTAGGAAAGTAGTACATCAGACAGAGAAGACTTGCTGGAAATATAATCAACGTCGTGGTTTTAAAATATGTCTTAAAATTCTTTGATATTCCTTCCTTCAAACAGTGGAGCTTAATTGTCCTTTCTTTGAAAGTAGGCCAGATTTAGTGACATGCTTCTAACTTTCTTTTCTTTCTTTTCTTTCTCCAAAAGAAAAAATAAATAAATCAATCAATGTTTCTCAAGGTAGGACCCACAATCTCTGGGGATTCCTAAGAGCCTTTCACGAGTTCTGTGAGGTCAAAACTACTTTTATAATAGTACCAAGAAGTTAGCTACATTTTTTTACTTGTTGGCATTTGCACTAATGGTGCAAGAGCAATGGTAAGTAAAATTTCACCTTAATATGATCAAGGCAATGCCACCAAACTGTATTTAATAGTCATATTCTTCCCTGCCCCACACTTACATGTTTTAAATACTAATTTCACTTATGAATATACTTGAAGCAGTAAAAATTATTAATTTTATTAAATCTTGAGCCTTGGTGCATGTCTTTGTTTAATATTCTGGGTGATATGAGAACTATACTTCAGGCATTTCTACTGTGTGCTGAAACTCAATGGGTGTCAGTTTCAAGAGAAAAGCTTTAGTGTGATTGTTTGAATTGCAATGTGAACTAGTTGCTTTTGCCATAGAACATTATTTTTACTTGAAAGAATAATTGACAGACAAATTATAGTTATTCACACTGGGGTGTTTGGCAGACAGATATTTTCCCAAAAGTGAACAAAGTGAGGCTATCCCTTTAAGGAAAACAACTGACAATATTTGTTGCCAATAATAGAATTTGAGCTTTCAAGCTTGTTAGCTTCCCAATATTTAAAGACTTAACTGATGAGATCAGTCATGATATTAACACATTATGTATTGATACTATATAATGAAAGGTGTCAACATCTGGACAATCTGCATAATTCCGTGAGATATATCAAAAACCTTTTTCATAAAAGTTGAAGTGTCTAAAAGGACTCGGAAGACCTTGATTTAAATCCAGGGTCTGCCATTTAGATGCTACTTCAGCTCCATTATCTCATCTTTAAGTGAGTTCTCTGTTTCCTCATCTGTAAAATGGGTATATAGTAATAAACATTAATGTATATTCATAAGTTGATATATAGAATGATATAAAACAAGTGCTTGGCACATTGTAAATGTTGTACAAGTGTTTTCTATCATTATCATCATCATCATTTTAGGTGGGAGGATCTAGACACCACCTTTTGGTCTAGCATAGGACTTTAGAGCAAAGGGTCTGGTAATAGATATTACCAGGTTCAGATCCTAGTACCTCTTACTAACTACTGACTTTGGGCAAGTGATTTAATAATATGATTATACATAATAACATATATTAATATACTAATAATCGTGATTACTGTGAGGAATAAATGACATAATGCATGTTAGATGCTTGGCCTGGAACCTGATACATTAGGTTAACTCACTGTAACTAATACTTGGGGATTCAAAAAATGTCCCTTGAATTGCATAAAATCATATCACAATATGATAACATTAAACCTTTCAGAAAGATACACAGATTTTTGTGATACTTTCAAGCAGTGACATTGGCAAACCAGCTCTCTGGAAAAATCAGAGGTTCTGATTTGTAGCATCTGCCAATTTCTGTGATACAAATACTCCCACCACGGCCAACTTCAAGCTACCAACAGAAAGTCACTGAATGCAGAGTAGGGAAGAAATTCTCACAATTGTCCCTTGCGAGCCAGCATGGGCTGGCTCCAGCACACCACCGCTTTCAGGTATATTTCTGAAGAAGAATCATTCAACAAACCTCATCTGTGGATTCAGTTAACCAGGAGGTTACACAAGAACAGAGAGGCCAAAGGAAGTCTGAGGTGTTTTTGGTGCCTTTGGAAATATTTTTTGAAAGTCATTGTGATTTTTCACTAAATCACTCAGAATTTAACCCATTTATATACCTATGAAAACAAGACAATTCTCTATGAACTTTTAATGGTTGCAAAGGTTTTTGTGTAATGAAACCTTGGGAAGCAAGAACTTAGTTTAAGGAAATCCTAAAAAGGATGTCCTAAAAAGAAAATCTAGGACACATTTTGCATGATTCCATTTATTAGAGAAAAAAAAAAACTCCTTTCAGTATATTCTCCCCAACTATGAAATTCATTTTAAATTTTTTGGAAAGAGCAAATCCAACTTTAAAAAAAACAAAAAACAAAAAAAAAAAAATCCCTGCTAGGCAGTTAAAATACCCTGGTTCAAAAGTAAAAAACAAACAAAAAAAATGAGGCAAGATTAAGATTATACAGTGAGAGTAGAGAAAACAAGATGAAGTGAAATCAACCATGACAATCTGTCGTTTAGCCATTATGCATTTCAACATCTGCAACTGAAAAGCCACAGAAGTCAAAAAATAAGAACAAAAGAGACTCCCAAGGACTACAGATTGTTTGATAATGTTGCTCTAAGATTTCACTTGTATATTTCAAGTAAAAAATAAATTAAGTATAAATAAGGAGGTGAGGAGAGCTGGTGTGTTCGCAGAGGGAGCGTGAGAATGGGCGGGATGTCTTTCCTCTCGTACACCCGCTACACGAAACTCTCCTCCATGTTGCTGCAGAGTAAGAAGGAGTCCACAAGCCGGGGCTGGACCAGCTGCTGGAAGTCCGAGTCCTGCAGGCCTTCAGGGCAGATCCCAGCCAATCTACGCAGAGCAGCCTGGGGAAAAGACAGAAGAGGTGAGAGTGGGCCCTGCTCTGACGCATGTATTTCCTTCAACTGCCCTGAGACACGCATTTCAGGAAGTCGCACATTCATCAGACAATTTGGGCTCATCATCCTCTTGGCCACCTGGCACCTTAATGACCATTTTGTTCACCTGGTCACCATATCGACCTTATCACTTGGTCACCTGGTTTTGTTTGCACTTTGGTCACTACGGCAGATGTCACCTGAAAGCTCTAAATGCTCTTACTAATGGTCTTGTCATCTTAAATTTTTGTCATCTTAAGAACCTGGTCATTTTAAGGATCTGGTCAATTTAGTGACATGTTTAAGTCAAGATGTGTTTGTCCTAGAGATTGGAACTACCAGAAACATCAACGGAATTACACTATTGCTTCCAGGTCCCTAGAGTAACCTTAGAACAGCAAGGTCCTGGACAAAGCACTATAGGATGGGAAGGAAGGAAGAGAGGGAGATCATAGCATCAGAGTAAATAGGGATTCTGCCACTGAGAAATTCAAGGCCCAGGGAGGAGGGTGAACGGGAAATAGAGGTACAAGCAGAATGAAAGTGCTCCCCAGCCCCCCAGACACTGAGCGTTGTGTATACTCTTCCTGCTTTATGTCCATGTGCCCTTGCTCATATTCTTCCCCATGGCACAAAGTTCCTCCCCACTCTTTTTTGACCAGCAGATGCATTCATCCTGCAAGGCCTGGCCCATTGTTACCTCCCCTGTGAAGCCTTCCCTGATTACCCTGAAGCAGACATGGTCTGTCCCTCCACTGTGCACCCAGAGCCCCTGGGCTGACCTCGACCTTGTCACTGTAACTGGTTTTGGGGTATTCATCTCCCCCATTAGAATCTGAGCTCCTGATCTGCCTTTAAGATTCCCCCAATAAAAAAAAAAGAAAAGAAAAAAAAAGTGGCATATATACACAATGGAATACTATTCAGCAATAAAAAATAATAAAATCATGTCTCTTGCAGCAAAAAAAAAAAAAGATTCCCTAGAACCTCAAAAGTTCATGGTTACCATGGTGATAGAACAATAGGGATTTTCTCAGTGCCCTGTCTTTCACATATACAACCTCATATAATTTTCATCACAATTTTATGAATTAAGTGAAACAAGTGGTACAGCGATCACCGTCTTGAAGAGAAAAGCTAAAGCCCAGAGAGGCTTTACGGCTTACTCAAGACAGTCAGAACGGCACAGCCAGTTCTCCTGGCCTCTGGTCAGCAATTCTCAAGGCCTGGGAAAAGCTGAGGGAAGACAGAGAACTCACCAGGCAGGCCACGAGCACAGCATCACTGCTGTTCCTCTCTGACGGGGATCTGCAGAGCTCGATGAGACGGGACATACCTGCATGAGACACAGGGAGAACGTCATGCCTGGGATGGGGACTCTGGCCAGGCCTGACCCAGAGGTGATGGCCCTCCCTCATGCACCCACTCTGCACGGTGCCCTGTGGAGGCAGGCGGCTCACAGGGGCCCCATTGGTCCCCCAGTCTGCCAGGGAAGGAGGTTGATCCCATCTGATGGAGTTTGTGGTGGAGACTTTCTACTCTCTCTGCGGTAAGCAGGCCCTGCTCAAGGCCAGGTCCAGCTCACGCATCAAAGCCAAACCCACAAGTGCCAGAACACTGGCCAGGACTGAACTTAGTGAAAACTGCAGCAGAGGTATTGACTGCCCTTGCCCTGTGTTCGCCGCTGTCACTGTGAACTCAGGGCTGCTCCCGTCTCCAAGCCCCCGTTCCACTCCAGCCACAGCCAGCACCACTTACAGCTGAGCCGCACGGCCTCCCGTGCCACGTCTGGGTCTCGGCTTAGACGAGCCAGGGTCACCGCAGCTTTCTGCTGGACTCGCTCGCAGGCTGCCACCTCAGCAGGGGTCCCAGACCTCGGCTTCTCGGACAGCATGCCCATGATCAGCTGGACGCCTGGGCAGGAAGCAATGAATAGTTAGTACTTACCCCCAGTGTAGGGCCTTCCCCCATCGGGCCAGCAGGAGGAATGGCTGAAGGCTGCAAGCAAAGGCTGTCAGGATGACTTAGGGGGGCTCACCCACAGAGGGGAAGCTGGACAAGGCCACTCTTCTACTCCTTCTACTCCCTGAGGGTGTCTCTGTTTCCATGTGCCAAGTCACTATAACTTTAAGGGACACCTGAGGGACATCTTTATTTATTTTAATGTTATTACTCAGCTTTTACTACATGCCTGGCACCATGCTAAATGCACATAAAATGCATGATCCCCTCACCTTCCAGCAGCCTTGTGAGCAAGGTGCTATTATAATTCCATTTTGATACCCAGAAAAAAGTTAAATATCTTGCCCAGGGTCACACAGTTAGGAGTTAGAGAAGTTGGTCTTAGAACTCAGATAACTGGATTCTCTCCATCACCTCTTCACCTCTGATGCTGGCTGCATCTGAGACAGCTTCAGAGCTGATATGAGCCCTCTGGTAAGGGGTGACCCACACCTGGGCTGGACAACCACTACATCAAATGTGTTGGAGCAGACTCAAGCACTGGAAGAGAGTGGAGTAGGTAGACTGCGAGATTTAGCCCTGAGTTTAGTCAGCTAAGAAGCCTCTCACCTTCCCCTGAAACCAGATCTGTCTTATGATTGTTCTAGAAACCACACCTACATCCATTCCCACCTCCCTGCCTATGCCCACCCTTCTTTCTGCAGGGATGCCTTTTTCCCTCTTCCGTACCAGCTAAACAGCTCCCATCCTGCAGGCCATAGTGAAAGCCTACTTCCTATATGAGCGCAGCCCTGCCTGCCCTAGCCCACAACCCTTTTCTGCACCCACTGTCTCCTGCCAGCTTAGAACTTAAACCATACATGACCCAAGGATGTATTTTGCTCTGTTTTGCTGCTCCACACAGTGTCTAAATTTTTGTTAATATGCAAATTAAGATATTTCCACAAAAATCCAGATTTCTGACTTCTAAAAAATTGCCTCCTGAACTGAAAACACTAGGCCCACATTTCTGCATGACAACAATTTGCTGAAGCTTATTCCAAGCTTACTGTTTTACAAAAGACTGATCCCGTGCTTGGTGAGCCATGTCACCATTCACATTGTCTGGATCGAGTAGGCGTCTAAGTTTGCAACCCGTGACTTAGGCCATGGGCGCTCAGAGCCAGCCTGCACAACAGGGCCTGCCCTGTGCAGTCCTAGGAGCCCCACTCTCTCCCAGTGGCCCTGAGTGCATCGCCACACTGTTGATCCCTCAAATCCTGTGCCACTTTTGCAAATAGTTCCTTCGTCAGATTCTTCAATGAAACCCTGTGAGACTGCCACTGTTTCCTGAAAGAGCAGATAGGCTTAGCACGGTGCTCATTCTGTGCCAGACACTCTCCTAACATGCTTCACATTAACCCTCATGTCATCCCTGTGAGGTAGGCATTACTATTGCTGCCATCCTGCAGATGGAAAACAGAGGTCACATGGTCAGCACATGACAAAGTCTGGATTCAAACCTACTCTATATGGTTCCACTTTTCAGTCTCAACCACCATGCCATCCTCCCTCTGTTGCATTATTCCATTGTAGATTTTACATTTTTATCATGTTATCACTCTCGTCAAGTTGGGTTCTCCTTCTAGACTGTGAGATCCTCCAGAACAAGGACAAAGACTTATTTGTCTCTATGTTCTCATTGTCTAGTACAGTGCCAGGCACATAGTAGGTCTCAATAACTGCTGAGTGAGTCAGTCAACAGCACTTTGCAAACCATAAAACCCTCTGTAGAAGCCAGATATTCCAATCTCAAATTCATAGGTCTATCGAGACCCACCCGACTGACCACTCGAACATAAGGCTCCAAGTGCTGAAGGAAGAGGGTACAAATGACACTACTCAGCCTCTTGGTCTCAGCTGGCTCAGTAAAGTTTCTCATTATTAGCTCAATCACATAAAATTAACACAAAATGTCTTTCAATTAGTACTAGAGCGATGGGAAGTGTATGTTTGTTAAGACAGCAGGGCAGCTTGCGGGGAGGGGGTTTAACAAGAGCAGAAGCAGCCGGCCCAGGCTCCCAGCTCACTCTGCCTCATTAGTGTCTCTGGTTTCCAACTGGTTGCTAATTGCTCCCTTATTTCCCAGTCACAGGAAGCCCTCGCCACTGCCTGTGCCCAGGTGCAAGGCAGCAACCTTGTCCTCCAGCATAGACTGCTTAGATTAGCTTCCAGGCCAACGAAACCTGGCCCCACCTCACGTGGACCTTGGTGACACCCTCAGCACAAGGTGGAACAGGGGTGTGGAGGGGCAACTGGGAGAAGAGATGCCCCCGGGGAGGAGTCAGAGCATTCAGGTTGCCCTGATCTGCTCCCCTACAACCCTCACCCCTTCCCAGACTTTTCAGTTTTCTACTGAGGCCAAATCCAATAAGATATTATAGGAAGGATTTAAACTTGGAATGCATCCCTTGGTAGGAATAGCTTTTTATCTTTTGAATCATAATGAAATATTTGCCTTCTCCTCCTCCTCACTACCCTGAGACCACCTAACCCTCCCCCCTGCTTTATTTCCCCATGGCACTATCACACTGTCCCCATCTAACATTATCTTCTTGTTCATCGTCTGTCTCCCACTAGAATTTAAGCCCCATGAAAGCAAGCACACAAGCATACATATACATGCTCGTGCAAATGTGGAGACACATATATATTTACACACCTGCACACAAGCCCAAAGGGACATGGTCCCCCACACCCAGATAATCATGTACACTGCTGCAAAGACATACCATTCTCCTGAACGATGTCAGAGGCACACTGCTCTAGGACAGACATGTTTGCCAAGATGGTCACAATCTGGAAAAGAGAATTGAGAAACTATGAAAATGGGCACATCTAATGCAATTGGTGCTCTCTACAGACAGGTCAGCCAGGGGCTACAAAGCATCGCTTTATCCCACAACTCCTTACTGTCCACCTGGCTCATCCTTCCATGGTGCTTCCTTCCCTCATGGGCTCCTGCCTCCCAGATGTATTTCCCAAGTAACTGATGCCCATTCATCAGCATATGGCCCTGGGATGTCTCCCAAGGGTCCTAGGACCCTACTGGAGAGAACAATATCACCCTGGGTGAAGTTGGGGCCCAGTGTCTTTCTGCAGGGCCCCTCTGGTCCCAGACCCTGAAATCCAGATTGAACTGGCAGGTCCCTGGTCCATCTAACTCCTCTGTGCTGGCTTGTTCTCCAACAGTGAGCTCATGTCCTGGACTGGGTTCCTCCATCCCAGCTTCTTTCCCAGATACTGACCGCTACCTACTTGCAACCTGAAATGGATGAATGTGGAGACCACAATAGAGAGCGTGAATAGGAAGTGGCAGCATTACACTCCACACAGCAGGGATTTTATGGAATCTGATGAGGAAGTTCATACCCAGCCGCACGTTACAAGTCCGTAGTCTGTAAGCCTCGTCTGTCAGTCATCTCCCAAAGGTTTTGCTTGTAGGAAAGGGATGCTGACACCAGATAGGTGGTGAGTCTTGGTTACAACCTCACGGGCTGGAACCAACCTCACCTGTATCCCCAATATAATGAAGGGAGCACAGAGAACTCACAGCACAAACAAGATTTAAAAATGGGCCAGCAAGGGACCCATTCCAGGGACCCCAAACTATAAAGGGTACCAAAACCCTACTGGAATATATACACCACTGGGCCATGGTATCTATTAACTCAGACGCCACCCACAACACTGCTCCCAGCACAAACAGCAACCAGAAAATTCACCCACTTTCACAGAAGCCAACAGCACTCTCAAGTGGTCATCAAAATAAATAATAAAATAAAAAACACAGGCCTCTCTCTCTCAAAAGGTTTCTTCAAAGCTTGTAGCATGCTATAAGCGAAGGTCCTCACCCCCGAGACAGCAACTGACAGTCTCTTGAGCACAATTCAGGATGCTTAAATTCTGAAACTGGATAGTAATGTGATGTCTAAGACAGAGTATTACCTAGACTTTAATTGTTTTAATATTAGTATACTACTCTAGATAATAAATGTATATAAAAATTTCTTCTTTTAAACAGAAAGGAAAAATTTACCATATTAATAGAATAGCTATCTCTCTCTCCCTGCCCCTCCAAACACTTGTCGAAAAGGGATTCCACGTTCTTAGGCTGCTGCAGCCACCGTGTGTGTGACAGCCTCTTCCAGCTCAGGCCAGTTAGGGGCCTGGGTGAGGCAGCAGGGCTGGAGAGGGGTGCCAGGGGAGGGACTGGAGAACACCCCAAAAACTTTACCCTAAAGGCAACTCTGAACCACAAGATGTTTTATGAGGGGAGTGAGAGACTGATATTTGCATTTTAAAAAATAACAGAACTAAAGGAAGTTTAGTGCTGGGAAACTCTTCCCCCCACCCCCAACTTTTAGGATTGTGAGTGTCTGTGGGCTGAGAGGAAAGAATTAGGGGAACAAGCTGAGTGGAAGATGCAGTCAAAAAATGGAAGTTTCCCAAGAGGCATAATGTGCACAGTCTTATGCGGGAGGAGGTACGAGGCCAAGTCCATGTCAGTTTACACTTTATTGGGCTTTCTCTGGGCTGTCAGCAGTAGCAGGGAATGTGGTGGCCTCTGTTCCCATCTCAAAGGGGCTGCTACACTCCAGCATCACCAGCCTGGTCTCTCCGAATAAAAGCACTTGCTTGGCATGCAGATTCGTGAAGGAAGGGAGCAAGGAAGGAAGGAAGGCAGGGAGGAAGGGTGAGAGGTACAAAATGAAACAGGAAAAGGAAAGCTTTGTCTGCAGCAACGAGTTCATTACACAGCAATTATTAGCTGTGTCGCAGGCACCAAGTAGGTCTTTGTGTCAGACTAATTTAGATCCTGTTAATGAAAATTACTTCCTCTTTACAGAGTCTGTACCCCATGTGGTTTTCTGGAGGTGCAGATAAAGTATTCAATTAAGCACAATTTGAATAACTGCCAATTACGCCCTGTTTGAGTCCCCCCTTTGAAACATCCTTGTATGCACTATGATGGAGAGGGGAACAAGGTCAATGTTTATTCTCCCAGCCAGGCCCACCGCTGGGATTTTAGGGGCAACTAGTTCCCTGGTTGGATAAAAGATAGTAATGCTGTCAGGGGACAGAGTGCAGGAGCCAGGCCGACAGCTTCCCCTGGCCCAGGCTAATTCAGTCCTGTCTGATGATGTTCAATTAAATCGGATTCCTCCTGAGTGAAAGGGCGCTGTTCCCCTTGCAGTTACTTGGTGAGTCCAGAGGACATCACCCTTGAGAGCAGCCCTCGGTGGGAGGCAGCGTAATGTCAAAGCTAAGTGTGTAGCTCAACCGGTGCCTAGATCCTGGCTCCATCACTTACTTTCCTTATGACCTTGGCCATGCTACCCAACTTTCTATGCCTTGGTTAATGAAGGTGTGTTCATTTTCTATTGCTGCTGCAACAAATTACCGCAAATTTAGTGGCTTAAAACAACACAATTTTATTATCTTGCAGTTCTGGCGGTCAGACATCCTAAATGAGCCTTACACAGCAAAAGTCAAGGTGTTGACAGATCTTCGTTCCTTCTGGAACGTAGGAGAAAATCCATTTCCTGGCCTTTTCCAGCTTCTCCAGGCTGCTGGCACTCCTTGTCTCTTGGCAGTGATTCTTCTGCCTCTGCTCCCTTAATCACATCTTGTTCTCTAACTCTGACCCTCCTGCCTCCCTCTTTTAAGAATCCTTGTGATTACACTGGACTCACTGGATAATCCAGAATGATATTCCCATATCAAGATCCTCAATTCAATCCCATCTACAAAATCCCTTTTGCGATATAAAGTAAATGATTCACATTAGGACACGGACATCTTTGGGGGCCACCACAAGAGATAAAAATAAGATAATTCATAAGACCCTTATGAGCATTCAATGAGTTAATGTTTCATCAAGCATCCTTTGTTAAATTAAATTAATTTGTCTTTGGGGAGTAAAGCCTGAAAGGACCCAGGCCTGGAAAGACCACATCCAGGAGCACTAAGCAATACTGCTCAGCACCTGGCCCACGGGGCTGAGCACCAGTGTTGCCAAGCTGTGCTGCTAATGTGAGATCCCTTCCACAGGGGGTCCTAGTCCCAGAACAGGAGGAGCCCTTCCCACCAGAGGAACAACAAAGTGTGTGCTCTCTACCCTCTGTGGCATTTGGAAATTATTTTTTCTTGGTCTCCAAAGACTTTCGGAAAATTGAGGTGAATAGCAAATTGACCCAGGATAGCATGGGAACTCTCAGGTCACTGGTTCAAGAAGAAATGTCCCTGTGTGGTAGGAAGGAGGTTGGCAAAGCCTTTTGATGTCAGCACATGCAGAGGAAAGGGCTCACCCTGTGCTGGCCCAGAGCAGGTGTTCTGGAAACCCTTGTCCACGAACTGATGCCAAGGTGTGACCCAGGCTGCCTCACTCATCCTCAGCAGTGTCTCAGCAGTCAGCCCTGATCACACCCTTGTTCCTTCCAGGTCCCATTTCTTTAAGTATGTTGTAAACCAATGCTAAAGGCAAAACTGCATAAAAGGCAGGTGAAGAATAATCAGGACACCCACATAGAGGCAGGAGTTCTGATCTAATAGAACTTACAAGACATAAAATCCAGCATGCATACAATGAAAAGTTATGATTACTTTTATGCTGTGCAGGAATTAGGACAAAAAGACCAACAGTTCATATGACTATAATCAGAATTACTCCTTAATTGCCAGATGGAATTTTAGATTTCTATTATCACTGCATTAACCTTCTGCAATCAACAGCAACAGTGCTAACTGCAGCCCAGAGACCAGCAAGCAAGATCATCTTCAGCCTTTAGTGGAAGGTCAGAGCTTCTCTCTGCCCTGTCCTCTTCCCTCAACACCACATCTTCTACCAAAGAGCAGAAAGAATCCAAACAAGGACATTGGTTTGAAGAGTTAAGGGATCTGAGAGAGGAAAGGTGTGGTCTCTTTGAACACACTTCCTCTCCAGGTGAGACAAGGTGAACCAGGAGAAGCCACAGGCCTGTCTTCCTCTTCTGCTCTATTTTGAGCTTCTCCGTTCCTCTGGCAGGCATGGCTGGGGGCCCAGGATGGAGAGGGCTGGACATGCGTGGAGATGGGCAGGGCACCTGCCTAGGCCTGGAGGGAAACACGCTGCTCCTTCTCTCTGGCACTTGGGTCTTCTCACCCACAGGCCCACTGGGGAGAAGAGGCAGGACTGGAGGGCCGAGAATCAGGCTCAGGAGAGAAAGCCACAAAAGCCATAAAGCTGTTTGGGATGAGGTCCCAGGCTGTTGATGAGCTAGGCCAAAGGACGCTCCATGGTGAGGCCCAGATCCCCCTCTCTGGGGATTGTACGGATGTCAGGGTGCAAGCCTCGCAGTATTAGAGAGCAAGTAAATGCCAGGATGCATTCTCTGTGCTCGGTTTGCCTTTCCATGGGTGGGGAGCCTGCGGCCTTCTGATTTCAAGATCCTTCTTTTTTAAGCACCAAAGGACGCAAGAAAAGTTTCATCTTTCTCTGCTGCACCCCTTTTAATGAAAGGATTTGTTCCGTAAAATTTGGATTCAGTCAAAAGGCCGCACTTAAGGACCTAGATGGCTACACGTGGCCTTAAGGCTGCGGGTGCCCCATTCCTGCCAGGCAGCGGGGAACAGTCAGGACTGAGTGTTATGATCCTGGGTTCCTCCAAACCTCTCCAGACAGGTTGATTTGCATACACTCTCATACACAAACAAACACATACACCCCTTGAAGCGACTTACAGTCCTTACACACACACACACACACCCACACGTGCACACAACCCGCATATGCCCACACAAACGGAAACAACACATGTCACACATCAATTCACACCAAACAACACTCCCCACTGCATTAACTACATTTCCTGACCCTACCTTCCTGCCCCAAAGCTGATATCCACTGTCTCAGACTCATCCCAATCCCCAGTTCTACTAGAGACCCCTGCCCTATTCGATACTATCCGCTTTGATCCTAAATACTTTATGAGCATTATCCCATCTAATCATCACACAATGACCTGAGGAAAGAGGAAATATTGTTATCCACATTACACAGATGAGGAAATTGTGGCTCAGAGAAGTTAAGTGATTTGTCCAAGGTTACACAGCTAGGAAATGGCAGAGCCAGGATTTGTACTCAGGTGTAAACCCAAAACCCATGCTGTTTACGCTTTTCCCTAATACATCATGTATGTCATATATGTACATAACAGAGCTTTATAAACTACAGAGGGCTTTTGAGCCGTGAGTCAAGTTGCAATCTCTAGTAACTGGCATTTCTGATAAATGGGATACAGTGAAAGCCCAGAAATGCTATAAAATTTGGTCATTCTAAAATATCAAATAGATGATAGATTTCAAAGAGAAATATATGCCAGCGCTTTTTACCCTTGTGACAGCAATTAATTTCTGAAGGTCACAAAAAGTCAGGCTCAGGAAAGTCTCCGTTGTGGATTAGACAACATAGCCAGGTTCCTTCCCTCCTAGCTTATCCCTGCTTGATGGGCAGCGCAGAGGTTCTCCAACACGCCTGGAGGCAGTCCCTTTCCCACCTCCCTTGTCAAGTCTGTAGCTGGATTCCCTGGGCAGCATGACCCCTGGAAAATACCTCCTCGGCATGGAAACACAGGACTATCCAAGTCACCTGTGAGGCAGGGCATTCTTCTTGATGCCTGTCCATGTCAGGCCTTCCACACTGCCCTTCTCTAGATTAGTTGAAAGGGACAGAAGAGCCCAGGCCCAAGGCTACCCTCACTACCGTCCACACCCCAAGAGTCGGTACAGGATAGGCATGCCCAGCCAGGCCTCTGTTGGACAAATTAAGTGGAGCCAGCTTGCCAGGATGATGCGAGGGAGGTTCTCATTGCAATGTCCAAACAGAGGTGGACAAAGTATAGATCCAAGACCAAGAGTCTCCGCACAGCATTGGCGTCATTGGCAGATTCATTACCGGAAGCCTCACGGGGCATTTAATCTCTTAAGTATCTCAGGGGGCGGTGAGCACTTCAGAGCCTAATTCATCTTCTTTGTCTTCATTACAGAGAGCCCTCTGATCACCTTAATCCTCCCTCTGCTGCAGGAAAGAGCCATTTGTTTCTTTAATGGGTGCACTCTCACTAGCTAAGTGGTTGCTCTGAGCCAGGGCAGAAGGTGAAGCCATCCTGAGAACATGGGAGACAAGCCTGGCTCAGACAGTGGGGGCACAGGAAAAGTCCTGGCTCCAGATGCAGAGAGAACTATTGGCCTACAGCTTGACCACATTCTCTCCCTGCCCCGAGCCCCTCCTGCCAAGGAATCAGTGAGGCTTCAAGAGGGGGGCCAGTTGTGAAATGAGAAGGGGTTCTCTGCACACACAGTCACAGGCTGCCCGAGCCAGAAGAGGCCATGCCCACTTTACAGATGAGGGAACTCCTCTCTGGAGGGTCCCATTCATTGCTGTGTGCCACACATGCCAAGGCCACTGATAATAACATCAACAGGGGCTTCCACTGATTTAATAGTTTCTATGTGCCAAGATCTGTACCAAGAGTTTATATTCATTAGTTTATTTAATTCTTATCTCAACTTTATAAAGTATGTATTATTTGTCCCCATTTTACAGATGCAGAAAGTGAGGCTCAGATTGAATTGCCCAAAGTGAAATGATTATTAAGAGTAGATAAGCTTCAAACCCAGGTCATCTGCCTCCAAAATTTCTGTTCTTGTTGCCTCATTACTGGATCTTGTATGAAATGATCAGAGTTGGCCACAGGAGAAGCATTTGAAGGTGAAGGGACCTAAAATCATATCAAGTAGGTGAAAGACCCAGCAACTGGAGGTATCTAACTGAAGAAAAGAGCAGAGTAAGGCAGATACACAGGTGGGCCCTCCAGCCCCCTGCCCGCAACCAAAGGCTATGACCACAGTAGACCCTGGGCATGCCACCTCAGGAAACAGCTAGGCCAGTGGCCAGCCCAGGGGACCATCACTCTGTATCTGTTGGCACTGCATGCTTATCTCTATGGGGGCTTGTACAAGTCTTAAAAGTAAGAGATTAGACTGGAAAGGAAATCTGGAACCGTATCATATATGGTTTGGGAGGCCAAGTTAGGGATTTTGGATAATTCACTATTTGTGCTCTTCTTTGGAGTATCAGGTTTGAAAATGAATGATATTCACCATTTATGATGAACTTAGTAGGGACTAAGCCTTATATCAAGTTCTTACAGGTATTATCTCACTCACCCTCATAATAACCCTGCAAGGTAGACATTAACGTCCCAGTTAACAGAGGAGGAAACCAACACTCAACAGGCTTTGACTTGCCCAAAGTCACCCAGTTAATAACAGGACCAACACCCAGTGTCTCTGGCCCCACAGCTGCACGGCCTCCTTCAGGTCATTTTCAAGGATGGCAGCAGATAACAGTCAAAATTCAAGCTCTAAGTCAGCATTTAAATTTAATCCTGATTTAAAAATTGGTTAGCTACTTGCCAACCATATGATTTTGGGGACATCCTCTTGAATGTCAATATTCTTAGGTATAAAATGGGACAGACATCATCAGTGTCACAGGATTATTAGAACCCTCATATGCAAATGCTTAGATGCTAGAAAATTCTCTCTGAACGGGAGCTTCTATGGTTAGCTGCCCTTCCACAGGCGAGTCTAAGGATATGAAACAACTAATGAAGTGCCATCCTGCTTCTTCCTTTCTATGCCCCAAACACACATTTGGGGAACATCACCAAGGGTGCCACTCTGGGCTAGAGGTCTTAAGAAATGGTGAGGAAGAACAAAACACAGATCATGCCCTCAGAGGAAAAAAATTAAAAGTCACATGAAATAATTAAGAGAAATAAATGTCATTAAATAAGTCAACACTGCATTGTAAGGCGTGGACTTTAAGCAAAGGAGGCAACTCCAGAGAGCTGAGGCCAGCGGGGAAGGCTTCCCTGCAGCGGCTGGGGTGGGAGCTAGAACTCAGTGCTGTCGCAGCTTCAGCTAAGAGATGACGCTGGAAGACACAGGCTGGGTGGGGCTAAAGCACAGACAAGGATAAGCCAGGTTGGGGGTTAGAGGCTCCTCTTACTTAGAGTTCAGGTGCCTGACGGAATTTACAGGGCCCTAAAACCCACCTGATCTACCACCCCCACCCCGTGGTGGGGAAATAGGAGGCGAGTGTGGCCACGGGTGGGATGCGATAAATTTCCAGGACATCAGAGCTCTAAGAGCCTTTAAAATTTCCTCATTCTACGCTTTCAAACATTTTTAGTAGTAAGATAAAACAAAACCTTTCATGGTGCCCAAATACAGAAAAAAAAAATTGTGTCTGATGTAGAGTTTGAGTCCCAGAATGGAGCCTCTGCTCCAGGTCCCCGTTCTTTACGGGGGCAGAGAAGGAAGCAACGCACCGCAGGGCACCGGCATGACTGGGACACAGCCCACTGGAGGAGGTCCAGGGACATTCCTGTGAGTCTCTCTGCCTCCCGGGATGGACAGTCTGCGTGCAGATAGAGGGAGGCCCTATTGCGGTTGGGATGAGCAAAGGGGGCAGGGAGGGGCTCAAAGAGAGGCTCCAAGGTCAATGAGAGATGTCGAGAATGTATTTCTTTACCTTCCTACAGAATGCAAAGCTCAGGGTGCCAGAAAAAGGGTCTAACAATATTGACCATGTGCTGCCAGTCCATGCTGTCTCCTATTGCCCCCAAAACTAAGCACTGACCTCCTACCCTTTGTCTCCATGGCTACAGGCCCGCTGCCTTCTGAGCTTCTTACCTGGTCCCGGGTGTAAGGCGTGTCCACCCTCTGCTTATCGCTGCAGGCTTCCAGGAGGACGCGGATGGCATTCAGCTGCAGGAGCATCTCACAGGCCATTGTATCAAAGAAGGTGATGTTGGCAAGGGCCGCAGAAGCCAGCAGGAAAACTTCCCCAGATGAGGCCTCTTGGCACAGTTCTGGATGGCAAAGAGGAAGAAAACAGCTTTGGTGCCAAGTGTTTTCTTATCAGTTATCTCACTTGGTTCCTACAATAGCTTTGGGAGATCATTTGGGCTGATGTTACAACATCCAATTTATAGATGAGGAAGGTAGTTACTAGAGAGGGAAATGTGACTGTCTACATCGCTGGCAAAGCTGGGATTTGAGACCTGCTATGTGACTCTTATTCATCCAACAAGTATCGATCTTGGGATGGCACAGTGAACAAAACAGGCGAGCTTACCTTCCACTGGTGGGCAAGAGAAAATGAACTTCTAAAAAATTAATATAATTGCAAAGTTCTGATAATATGAAAGAGAAAATAAACAAGTGCTAAGACAGAGAAGAACTAGGGGCCCACTGGGGTGCATAAAGAAGGTATCCCTAAAAATGTGACTTTACAACTGAGCCCTTGAGGAAAGGGACAAGTCACGAAAATATTTGGGGGAAGAGAATGTTCTACACCAAACAAAGAGCATGTACAAAGGCTGTGAAGCAGGAAAGAGGTCTTTGTCCATTTGTGTCTGTAGTAATGCGCACTAAACTGCTGCTAAATTTGCCTTAAGGAAGAAGCTGAAGGTAAAACAAAGTGACCTACCTCTCCTGCTGTCATCAGCAGAGCCTCAGGACTTCCTTTCGGCCTCAGGGTAAGAGTCATCTGGCTGCAGGAAAGTCCTACACCAAGCCCTTGAGTGCCAGCTCTTTCTCTGTGATCCTAGTGGTCACAGCCCAGCCCTAACCAGATCTTCCCACTTACCAACTGTAATTGTACTAAGGGCTTTTAAGGGGCAGAGTGCCCCATTCCTCTCCCACCACCTGACACATCCCCTCCTTGGGCTCCACAGGACCTGGGATGGGCTCCTGTCTCAAGAAGAAGCAGGGCTTTGTCCACAGGGCTTCCCCCAGCTGGAAGGACCTGACTTCTGATCCTCAACTCCAACTTAACTGCCAGTCAAGGTGCTTCCTGGGTCCAGGCCCTGTGTTGCTGCTAACACCTCTACAAACCCACAGGAGGAGAGGCCACACTTCAGGAAAATAGCCCCAGGAGACAAAGCTCAGGAAAAAGAGTTGAACTTGTGCTCTACCCTGGTCCCTACTTCTTCCCTTCCCAGAAAGAGTCTGTACTTCCAGGTTCTGATGCTGCAACTGGCTCCTCTTAGCACCTTCCAGTGACTGCACTTATTGGTCCCTACCTACAAAGGGACAGACAATAACATTAGTCGAACACCTGCAGTGTGCTTCTCACCGTGCCATTAAATTCTGAGCACCATCAAAGTAGAAAATGATTGTCTCCATTTACAACTTGCTGAGTCTGAGAGAAGCTAGTAGCTGCACAACAGCTACCATGCACTGCGTGTTTACTCTGTGCGAGGCACTGCTATACTTTTTTTTTAACCTCATTAAGTCATTTAATCCTTATAACAATACAATTTTTATCACTATTTTGCAAGTGAAGGACTTGAAGATTCGAATGTTAAGTATTTTGCCCATGGTCTTGTGGCCAGTAAGTAATTATTGGAGACGAGAATCAAATCCAGGTCTTCCTGACCCCAGAGCCCCCGTTCTTTCTATACTCCAGGTTGCTTCTTGTATCTCAGCCTCTTTGACTCATGCCCAGTGATGCTCCTGCCGACCTAGGTTTCAATCCTACTGGGAGGGCAATGTCTGCCTCTGGGCAGCTCTGTTCCCTGTGGCCCAGGAGTAACCCATAAACAACTCAAAATCTTGATCTAACATCCCAGGGCTGGGACAACAGATTAGCCAAGCAATAAAGAACTCTATGATTTCCCTTACCCAGTGACTGCCCTGTCATCTGATTTTGGGGGGACCACTAGAGTTCATTCAATCCCTTCCAGGCCATCTCCCTACATCCAGAGTTTGGGGTAAGACTACAGAGCTCAGTGGCTCACTTTGCTGTAAGATTTCTTCTAGGTCCAAACACTCCCCCTCATTCTCATGCAGTTGCTGTTGCTGCCGACACAGCAATTATTAACACAACCATCTAAGTGTCTTTTAATTTTGCTGCAAATTTATTTGAACTATAGTCTGAGTCACCTGGGATGTGTTAGGAAGATTAAATTGAGGATTCCAGTGACTCATTTATAAATGTTTCCAGGGAATGGCAAGAAATTGGAGGGCTATTTCCCACCAAAGAACAGAGCCCTGGCTTCCCGCCCAGAAGATATCTGCTGAATCTCAGAGTGGACCATACAGTGCATCTTCATCAGGATGAAATAAGTAGGAAGATTCCTCACCTCCAGGGAGAAATCTAGCCTGGGCAAAGAAGCAGGAATGGACATATGACAACAGTGAAAGGTAATTTGGACTACATTTGTTTTGGTTTATTTGTTTTATTATTTGATAACATTTATAAATTGGAAGATTTTCTATAAAACTTACCATTTTTTGTCTTATCTTTAAAAATCTAGGCCTTTCCTACATGGCAACAATCAACTGGAGATTACTGGTGACTGTCCCCCTTTCGTCAGCGCACGGGCTTTTCGATTCAACATAGGACTCAAATCCCCTTATTTTCTTCTCCATCTGGCCCTCTTCAACTCAATTATGTGTCTTTCTGGGCTCTGGCAGATGTTTGGGCATGAAGCTTCTGGCACAAGGGAATCCTAACGCTGTCCTGTGGCTTTGAGAAAACTCCTCAACCTCTCTAGGCCTAGATTTCCTCTCTTTAGAGCGTGGGCATGGGAGTTTATGGTCTCTTGAGCTCCTTCCAGCCAAGACTTTCAACAATTGGCCTCTATGTTTTCTCAATTTTGTATAAATATGGGATGTTGGCAAATTGATTTCTCCCAGCCTGGCCTGTGGGTACCACTGCCCTGTAACTGGAATCAGCCATAAAGTCAACTTACCTGATGGCTCCTATGTGCAAAGTACTTGCAGATCTTAAAGTTCTAAAGCTAGAAGGAGCCTTGAAAGAAATGACTTCCAAACTCTTGTTCTATATATTAGGAAAATTGTAAAGAGAGCTTTACAACATGCCATGGCAATGAGTGGCAGGATCTCACACCGTGCCTGATGGTCAGTGGCTATTTGCTGAATGGATAAATGCAAAACCAGAACCCAAACCCAGGGTCTGACTCCTAGCCCAGGGTTCTATGTTATCCCAGATATTCCCAGCCCTGGTACGAGGACTCCAAGAGCTAACCCTAAATTGTCTGATGAAATTAATTTTCACTAGGTTGTAGTCAGATACGGATATAGAGACAGCAACAGAGAAGGGGAGAGAAGTAGAAACACAGATCACGATCAGCACTTTTAAAAGAAAGGAAGTGGTTTGTAAAACAAGTTCCCTGAGGATTGTGTCCAGATGAGTCCTTCTAGTTTCCTCAGTTTAGCAAAGGCAAGCTAGGAGAACAGCAGATTCTAGATATGGGCTATGACTCTCCTGCCAGGAGCACCTGTGTCTGACTAGGGGCATCTAGAAGAGTCAACGCTTTCAAGGCCCCACGACTTGAGACTGCTGGTGGGATTTCTCTCGGAGAAGCCACTCGCTCTGGTCATCGTTGCCACACTTGTTGGGTACAACGACTGAGACTAGGGATCAAAGCTTCTCAGTCTCTCAGGTCCAGGATCTGAATCTCAAAATCTGAGGCCCCATTTCCTCTCCCAGGGCTTGTCCTGGACTCCCTTCTGAAAGGCCAGTTAATCCCAAATTGATCACCACTCAACTTGCTTTTTTGAGGATGTGTGAATTTTAATTGGAAACTTTTGAGCGTAGAGCTCTTCAAAGCCCAATTTTCATTCACTAATGGTGGGGTTTCAGCAAGTGTCACCATGTATGCAGGAGACATTTGGGGTGCAGTAAGCAGTGGACAGGAAGGCCTTCCTGGCTCTTCCTGCAGACAACAGTGCCAAGGCCCCCTCGCCCAGGGGTCCCACCCACTCAGGATCACTCACTGATGAGGGCTGTCACAATCTCCTCCATGCTTTCCAGGAAGCTACTGAGGTGCTGGGTGAAGGGCAGATGTGGGGAGGTGACCTGGGCCACCACGGCTGCAGCCTCAGCCCGCGTGGCCTCTGAGTGGCTGTCGTCAGTCAGGATGTCGGCCAAGCACAGAACGCCATCCACCTGCAGATGGAGAGAGGGTGTTTCCTTGTGCATGCTGGGAGAGCATCAGTGCTCATGACATTAATGAGTCAAACTTGAGACCCCCTACACGGCCAGGCCTGGCTTCCCAGAACAGCCCGAGACCCAGTGTGGAGCCAGGGACAACCAGGTGACAAGGCTTCCAGAATGATCCAAACACTTGCACCTGGAGGCCTCTCCTTTGAGTCCAGCAGAGATCAATGACCTCCTATGAGCTTTCTAGATAGCAGACATCAAGCCAAGAGTCCAGAAGCTGGACCCTGGTCCAGCAAAAGGTAGTAGAAACAACAGTCACTTAGAAACCTCACATCCCTGAGCTCCCATATTGGCCCCCTTTTCCTTGCTATCTGACTTGCCATTAGGCACTTAGCCTCTTTGGGATTCTGTTTCCATTAACAGGGTATTGGGGGATTAAAGAGACAAAGCAGGAAATGCATGATCCAGAAGAGACGCTCAAGAAATGTTGGTTCCCTCCTCCCTCCCTTGGATGTAGCAACGGGCTGAACTCAGTCTTCCTTTCCAATCTTGTTCTTCACCATCCTCCCCCACAGGAGGGGGGCTGCTTCCCTGGAGGCCTTGCTCTTTGTGCCGCACCAGTGAGGAGCAAGGTGGATGGACAAGAATGCCAGATAAGGGCGTCAGCTTCCCAGCCCCGCTCGCGCCTGCTCTTGGCATGCAAACAGCTTCTGCTCATCAAGTGCTTACAACGTACCAGGTACCACTCTAGGTAGAGTCCATATGTTATTAGACTGTCTATTCTTTACAATAACCCTCTGAGGTCAGTATTATTATCTCCATTTTACAGACGAGGAAACTGAGGCACAGAAAGTTTCATTTACTTTCCTCAGATCACAAATTAAAGTAGTTGGTTTGGAATTGGAGCCTAGATGCGTCTGGCTTCAAAGCCCAGGTTTTGAACAGGGTATGACACTGCCTCCTGAGAAATGGCACCTGAGCTCAGCCCTCCACCTCCATCAAGGGGTCAGTGCATGACACCTATTGGAGAAAAAGAAGGCAGTAACCTGTCAAGGCTAGCTCAGCGGTGCCACTGCAGCCCTGAGACACCCCGGGACACCAGCCTGCCTGAGGACCCTGCCACCAAACACCAAGGAGTCCCTCCCCAGTTAGGAGTGGGATGTAGGGAGAGGTGAGGCATAGCCTGTGCTGATGCTCCCCACACCTGCCACAGGCTGGAGGCTCCTGTCCCCACCTCTTCCTGCCACTCAGCTCCAGTGCATCTCCAGAGGTCTGTTTCATTTGACTAACTACCACCTGTGAGTTCTGTGCCTCCCTTAAATGGCTCTTGGGAGCTGTAAGGTCCATTAGCTGTGAAAGCCTTTGGCAATCTCGGACTCAAAGGAGACAAATGTGGAAACAGGAGCCCAGGGAACTGTCCGCAATAAAACTCACCTGGATGTGCTTAATAAAAGGGAACAAACAGCAGCCAGGTGGCCCCTGGAAGGACTGGATTCATGCCAAGTGTTTGATTAACAGGCCCTTCGAGAAGGGCCTCTTTTGGGCTCAGGGAAGAGAAGAGGGTGTGCTCTGGGCCTAGAAATAGGAAGCACCTCTATTGCTAACATAAGAAACCACTTAGCCTGTCTGGCTTTCATCCCCTTTCCTCCTTCCTGCACGGATCAAGACCTTTGCTAAGAAGCTACAGAATCTCTAATGTGGAAATGGTCTGAACCAATCCAGTCTCCTTAATCATATCTTGGTTACAGATATGACCCTGATCCCTGATTCAGGTGGGAATACTGGTCAAACTCAAACCAGTGTCCTGCCCTAGTCCCCAACACACGCATGGAGATAGGCCAAACTGAACATGCCAGAGAGGCCAAGTACTTGATGGCCCGTACGGCCCAGTGCCACCCAAGGCCTGGACAATAAGCTACTCCCCAGCCCAGAATGCTGCTCTGCAAACTCGCTGAGTAAAACTTCCTGAGCATACACTGCATGCCAGGCCTCTGTGCTGAAGCAAAGGTGCACCAGGGAGGAGGGCCCCCCACAGTGGGGGATCTGACTCACATCCGTAAATAGCCATCACACGGGGCATGACTTCCAATGAGGAGGCTCTGTGGGTGAGGCCTCCTGGAAGCTGCCCCTGACTTAGTGCCCACACCTCAGTGGGGGAAGGTGGCCCTCTTCAGGGCTCCCATGCCCAAGCATTTCTGCTATTATCACAGCATTTATTCCACTGACAGGCCCTGTTTCTCCAAGGGAGGTCTGTGGACCAGCTGCGTCAAATTCAGGGAGAATTTCTTAAGAACAGATTCCTGTGCCCCACACAGACCTAGTCCAGGAGAATCTCTGGGGAGGCCTGGGAATCTGCTTTTTGACAGGCCTTCAGCTGACCTTTAAGCACCAGCAATTTGGAGAAGCACTATTGCAGCATGAGCCTCTGCTCCTTCGTCTGTCCGTGTTCCCTGTTCCCCCCAGCAAGCCTGGGGACCACAGCTTGTCCACTCTTGGCTCTTCCAGGCCTGGCACATAGTAGGTTTTCAGTAAATGGGGAATAAATGTGAGAACATAAAGTTTGACCTAAGACTTGAGGACACACTTTAGACAAGTGAAGGTAGAGGAATGGCATTGCAGATGGAGGAGATGTTGTGAGCAAAGGCAGGTACAGGAAAAGACAATGTTGGAGACATAGCCAACACAAGGTTCTTGACCCCAAGAAAGTACCCCCAGCCTGATACGGACCCCAATTCCTTTGCTGCCCTTTGGTTCCCCAGAGAGTCCTGTGGAGTCCTGTCTATACAATTGCCAATTGCTTCTTGTCTTGCTTTCCTTCTGATTTGTTTTATAGGGCTCAGATCTTTTTCAGTAATTTATTAGTTATGAAATATATCATCCCTTCAAAAGAGAAAAAATATATATCAAATGTATAAGGTATAAAAATAATAAAATGAACACCTATGTGTATATGTATATGCCTAATATCCATAAATTCTAGTCTTAGAAGTAAAAGAAAACCAAGAAGTCACCTTGTACACCTGTCTATATCTCATACCTCTGCTTTTCCCAGCTGGATGGGCCGTTACTCTGAGTTTTGTGGTTATTATTCCCTTATTTTCTTTAGATATTTATTGCATGCATATATTGTTTGGTTTTACAAGGTTTTGTACTTGACATAAGTGGTACCATATTGTTTATAGCAATTTGCATTTTTCTATAGTCAGCGTTATGTTTATGAAATTCCTTCCTGTTGTTGCATGTGGCTAGAGTCCATTTATTTTCACTGTTGTGTGGTACTTCATTGCACAAATCAATTGCAATTTACCTATGCATTCTCCTGTCCACGGGTGTTTGAGTAGTTTCCCAGTTTTTGCTATAATAGACAGTGCTGCTATAAATAGTCTTCTAAATGTCTCCTGGTGAACATGTGCCAGTCTCTCTAAAGGTCTCAGTCTAGGAGTGGAATTCCTAGGGCACAGTATTTGCACATCCTTACATTTATCAGCATTGCCAAATTGCTGTGCAACATGATTGTAGCGATGTATATTCCCACCAGTGTATACTAACCACACTTAACTCCACATTTTTGCCAATACTTGGTATTGTCAGATTTTAAAATTTTTGCCAATTCGATGGGTACAGACATTGCATTTAACCTACATGTCTCCACTTACTAATAAGGTTGAGAATCTCTTTATTAATATATCATTTTGTTTTGCTGTGGTTTAGTCTGTTTTGGCTTTTGTTTTTTTGCAAGTTGTATTTCCTCTACTATGAATTGCCTGTTCGTATGTTTTTGCTTACTTTTCTATTTGGTGGCTTTTCACAGGGGCCAAATTTCCCTGACCTTTGATTCTGATGCTGTTGATGTTGACCTGTCACTTAGCCTGCTGCCAGCAGGCTGCCCTAACCAGGTTGATTTCAGTATCCATCACCATCTCAGCAGCTCGAACCCAGCCCAGCTCACCACAGCGGGAGGCCACTGACCAGCCCCACACCACGGGCTTAGGTTTCCCAGCTTCTGAGCCAATTCCTATAGTGTCAGAACATGTACAAGCATTGGAGTAAGGTCTGAATCCTGCCTCCGTCCCTTACTAGATGAACAATGTTCTTACCTACTTTGAGCCTTTGTCTATAAAATGGAGATAATAATGCCAATCTTATAGGGTTTTTTTCCCTTTATACAATAGGGATAAAATTATTAACCTCAGAGAATGATTGCAATCATTAAATGAGAGACTGCATGTATAGTGCCTACCACATAATGGCACCATCATTCTCTCCCAGTCCCACCAGGCGGCTTGCAGTCATCACTCCTCAACATGGGGCCTTGAGTCCTAGCTCACCCCACTTCTGCCTGTCCCAGTCTCCTGTGTGGGCTGCTCTCCAGGGCTCCTGTGTGCACACTCACACGGGGACTGAGACCCCACTGCAAACCTTTGAATTGGGAAACACAAGTTGATCCACTTGTTTGGACATCTTCTGATCATGCAGCCCAGAACTGGGGTTTTTACAATGGGAGAAATTCCTGTTTTAATTCTTGACCAAGAACAATAAATAACATGAGTGATTACATACCCTTAGAAGGAAAGAGAGAGAAAATTAGTACTATCCCTACATTTCTATAGTTGAACAAACATTTACTGTGCAACTTAGCAGGAACAAATAAGATAGAGGTGGAGAAACAAAGACAGAAAGAAAACATCGAGAGGCTGGGACAGAGAGTGAGATAGAAAGTGGTTGAGGTTGCAGAGAGGAATCACATGCTTCCAAAGGATTAGGGAAACTGACGCAAACCCCGCCTCTCAGCCCTTCTCTCCCTCACCCTCTCTGCAAGCCCAGCTCCTGCTGAGAACTCTCTCCACCTCTGCCTGCTGTCCTCTGGGACTTCATGACACCGCACTTTTTGGGCTCCTCCCCTCCCTACCTAGCACCTCTTACCATTTGCTCTCTCGGCCTCTCCTCCCGTGCATCCAACTAAAGTGGCATATGCAGGTTTGCTGCCAGCCCACTTTGTGCCATATCACATATTGGCACCCAAACCCAAGTGGCCTCAATGACTCACTGCAGTTACCCCCAAACCCAGCCCTCCAGCCCTGGCCTTCTTTCCTGAGAGCCACATCTGCATTTCCACACTGCTGTTGGGTCATTTTACGTTTAATTCCAAAAATCATTTTCCTGAATATTCCATGGGTACATCAAACCCAATTCACTTGAAGCTGAAGTGGTCATCTTCCCTATTTTCTCTTGTAATTCCCCTCTCAGAACCAGATCAGAAGTTACCTCCTCTGTGAACACGCACCCACCTCCCTGACACAGTGGTGGTCTCTGTCCTCCCAGCTGCCACACCACTCTGGCCTGACCTCATCGAGAGCACGTACCATGTTGGATGATCTCATTGGGTGACGCGCACATCCCCCCACCAGATTTGAGCCACTCGGGGCAGCTCCTGCACCGAATTCTCTCCAGGTCCTCAGCACCCAGCTGAGGCCTGACACCCAGCAGTTAACTTATAAAGTATGGTCTGAGTGTTGAGGAAATGAAAGTCCAGGGAGAGAAGGAGATTGTGCAGGCCACACAGTAAGTTAATGCCAGGACCGGGACCAATCCTGGTCTCCCCACTCCTTGTCCTGTGCCTCCCTCGGAGGGGCCTCTGGGCAAGACAGAAGGGAGGTGCTGGTGACAGGACCAGGTCAATAGGGGCTGCTCGGTGTGGCTTCCACGACGGGCCCAGGAGTAGCCCAGCCTGAGGCCAGCTTCCTCAAACACTGGTCCCACTTTAGGAAAGTATCCATCCCCAAACCACCCACTTCCCATCCCCAGTCATAAACTTGATGATGTCAAGAGAACAATCTAATCAAGCACTTTCACCTCCCTAAAGAAATTGCTGCTGGAAGCACTTATAGATAATTACCTTTTACATGGAATGGGAGGGGCCTGGGCGCAAGCCCAGACTCTCTAGTGGGAAAGCATGCAAGTGGTGATGAGGATGGTGTGGGCTGGCCATCATCCAGGTAACAGGGTCAATGCACCTGGAATCTGGATACACAGGGAGCTGGTGAATGCTGAGATTCTTTCTGGGGAGTAGGAGAAGCAGCACGGGAATTGTCTGAGTTTGTTCTGTGCTGCTATAATAAAATGCCCTGAGACTGGGTTGTTTATAAAGAACAGATTTATTTCTTATAGTTTTGAAGCCTGGGAAGTCCAAGGCTGGGGGAGCCCACATCTGGCGAGGGCCTTCTTGCTGTATCATCCCATGGTGGCAGGCAGAAGGACAAACGAGCATGCGTGAAGGGCGGCGGGGGCAGGGAGGCGCTGAATTCATCTTTTTATCAGGAGCCCACTCCAGAGATAACTAACCCACTCCCATAATAATGGCATTAACCGCCATTTATTGGGCCCCACCTTCCAACACTGTTGCATTGGGGATTAAGCTTCCAACACATGAACTTTGGGGGGCACAATCAAACCATGGTAGAACCCATGTGGTCGAGGAACCCAAAGTGTACAATAAACATCATGTCAGATTTATAAGCAACATTCTCCTACTGATAATTAGAAAAGCATCAGTGGTGGCTTCTATGCAATTATCTGAGGGACGCAGGCTAGCATACAAAGGTGCATCATATATCACTGATTAGTCTGTTACTTCTTGGTTTTACTTTATGGGGGAATTGTGATTGTTTTTGTTTTGTATATTTAGTTTTTAGGGAAAGGCAGAGGAGTGGGTTGCTAGATTGTAATAATTAAACAGAATCATGTGGCCACCAAAATGATAATATTATCCTCCCCCAAACTAATATATCCCAGACTCCACTCAACCTTGTTTGCTATTTCAAACAAGAATCTTTGGTTAAAAGCTAAGTGCCAAAGTGTATAAATAGAAATAGTAATATGTAACAGGGAATTAAACAATGGATGAAAGGGATTATACAAATAGTTTGGCAGGCAAATCAGTGAGGTAGCAAGGAGATGTATAGTCAGAGAAAGCAGAAATGAGTTATTAAGGTAGAGAGAAATCACAGATTGACTCACTTAAGAGTTTACACAGTAAATAACTTCCCTGTCAAGAAGATGATTTTTCTTACAGCAGATTTTCAAAGAAATGCTCTGAAGGCATTTTGGGGTGGGTTTCCCTTTGATTAGTGTTACTAGGCATGTGCTGGTATGAAAATATCAAGTTTTCAGCAAAGCACTGCTGGGCACAGCTAGGATCTGAATTATACCAAAAGTGCTTCTACATCAGTTGTTCTCAGCCTGGGTCCCAGCTGCTTAGAATTATCTGAGAAAGTTTTAAAAGTACCAATATCCAGGATTCACCACCAGAAACTTGAATTTAATTGGTCTGTGGTAGAGTCTTGGCATCATTATTTTTTATTACTCCTCAAGTAAGTCTCATGGACATCCTGTTCTAAAGGTACCTATAATACAAGGGAGTGGTATAGCCTTCAGAGTAAGAAAAGTCTGGGCAAGTTACCGTCTCTGAGCTTCAGTTTTCTAATCCTTAAAATGATAATGATATCATACTTAACAATGAAATAGTGAATGAAATATTGACAGTATTCTGCCCCAAATCAGTAAAGATAGCCATTATTATCACTCCCATTTAACATTGTACTGGACAATGCAATCAGATAAGAAAAAAATAAAAAGGTAGAATGATTAGAATATAGGAAGCAAAACTGTCATTATTTAGATAACATAATTGTATACATAGAAAACCCAAAAGAATCTACACATTACTAAAATCAATAAGTAAATTTGGCAAGATCATTGGGTACAATATCAAAATTGTACTTTATATATATTAGCAGCAACAGTTAGAAAATAAAAATTTAAAATATCATTTACATTAGCATAAAAACATAGCTAGGAATAAATTTTAAAAAGATATATAAGATATCAACACTGAAAACTCAAAACGTTGCTGAGAGAAATTAGGTAGTCTGTGTTAAGTAGAGAAATTTACTATGTCCATTGATTGAAACATCCTATATTGTTTAAGATGTCAATTATCCAAAAATTTATCTTAAATTTTAAAAAATCCCAATCAAAATCTCAGCAGGTGTTTTTGTGGACATTGACAAGCTGATTCTAAAATGTATAGAGAAATGCAAAAAGTTTAATAATTAGCAAACTAACCTTTTAAAAAAACAAAGTTAGAGAATTGATACTACCAAATATCAAAATTTATTAGACTACAGGAAGTCAGTGCCATATTGGCAGAAGGATGGACAAAAAGACTAATGGAACAGAGAAAAAATAGTCCAGAAATAGACTCATGCATATATCACCACTTTACTTACAAAAAAAGGCATCACTTCAATTCAGTAATGAAGGTATGGTCTTTTTAATAAATGATGCTGGCTCAATTGAGAATCCATATGGAAAAAAAAATGAACCTTGAACACCATTTGAAAAATTAATTTGAAATAGATCATAAGCCAAAATGTGAAAGGCGAAACAACAAATCTCCTAGAAGAAAATGAAGAATACTTCCATGATTTTGGAGAAAACAACTATTTCTCAAATGGACACAAGCAGCACTAACTATTAAAAAAAATCAATAAATCGGACTTTAACAAAATTAGGAATTTCTATTTCTTAAAAGATACCATTAAGAGAATGAAAAAGCAAATCATAGGCTTACCATCTATCTATCTATGTATCTACATATATGCCAATGGATTTGCATATAGAATATAATTTTTAAACTTCATAAATCAATGAGAAAACACAACTCAATGTTTTTGAATGGGCAAAAGACTCAAACCAGCATTTCATAAAAGATGATAACCAAATGGCCATAAGCATATGAAAAAGTATTCAAAATCATTACTCATCAGGAATATAAAAATTAAAACTATAATAAGAGATGACCACACACTCAAGTAGGTCACAAGCAGGGGACTGCACATCCAGCTATGACAGATCTACAAATAATTTGATTTGTATTAATATTTTTGAAGTAGCCCAGAGGGAGAATGAAACACTCCTTTCAAAACTGTGATTGTTCATTAGCTAGGTGTGTGTCTTTCCATCTCCCCCTCTCTCTCTTCCTTCTGTAAATCTCTTCCTCTTTCTCATCGCCGTGTGTCTCTTTGTCTCTGTGAGTGACCAGAAGACCCATCACTTGTCACCATGGGCAAGGGGTGCCAGTTCCAGTTCTGGGCTTTGAGGGCTGGCCTCCTGTCAATGCTGTGCTGTCAGTGCCAGACTGTTCCCAGGACGTGGACCCTCCCTAGTCAAATGCTGCCCCTAAACCCGCACCTCCTACCATCCTCTCAATCCCCTCCCTGCCCCAGAAACCTCCTTTACCCTGATCCCCCACAAACTAGCACACACCCCACTCCAGAAGCCCAGGGAAAGCCAGTGCTGATGGCTGAGAGTGCCACCTCTGCTCCTTGGCCCATGCCCTGAGCAACCCTGGCTTCCCTGCGGCCAGTGTCCCTTCTTCCCAGCACCACATCCTGTTTAAATCTGAATTCTGATTTACTTTCTGCTTCCATCAGCTTCTTTAGGGCCAGGTGGGAAATGCACATTGACTAAGATTTTACCCTGTCGAAGAGCTCACTGCCTTTCAACACACCACACCGTCCCCTCCACCCCCCCAACCCACACACACATTGGGCTCTCAAACGAGGGGTTCCATCTGTGAGTTCACAGGGATAGAGAGGTGCCCAGCTCTTTCCTAACAACTCCTGGAAGATCACCACTGTGAACACACCCCAACCCCAGAGAACAGGCACCAGAATCCCCAGCCCAGCCAGCTCAACACCTTCGAACTTGTGTTCATCACAGTGCATCTCACAAAATGACTTCATATGCCACATGAGACCAGCAGAACAGGGACTTCCACCAAATGGGAAAATTGAAGCTCCCAAGGATTAGGAAACTTCCCTGGGGTCCGTCAGCAAACCAGCACCAAAGGAAGGCCTGATCCCAGGTCTCTCCCCTAACACCCAGTTGGCGGGCTCTCCCCAGGAGGCAGCGCCAGTCTCCAGTGTCTTCTGTTCATCTGACTTATCTCAGGCTGACTCACAGAGTTCATCTGGGCCCACAGCCTCCTGAATTCTGTTTGTGACCTAAGAACTTGGGGTCGGGGCCACAGGAGAAAGGGGAGAGAGGAAGAGAGGAGAAGCTGGTGGAAACTACCAGGGCTGAGTGGTGCAAAGCGGGGTAAATCCCATGTAAAGGTTTTTAGCCACTCTGTCCTTCCTCAGGGGCCCTACAATATTTACACTCTCCCACCAGCATGCCGCCCCACACTAGGGTCTGAAACTGCTCACAGTGGCCTGCCAGGATGTTTTGAGTGAAGTCAGACATTCTTCATGCTGGTCTCAGCTCTCCAATTGATCACAGAAATGTGGGTGTGCACATCCCTTCACCTGTCTGGCTCTCCATGCTCTTATCTGCAGTGACGAAGAATGCACCACAAAGCTTCAAACAGTACTTATTCAGTCCTATAGCAAACACCGTGCATCCATGTGGCAAGCCACTTCCCTGCTGGGCTGAAGGGGTGGGTGACATAGTATCTCTTGGTGGGGAAGACCAGACAGAGCTCCGAGGCCAGGCAGTGTGGGCCACACTCCAAGAGCAGCACCGCGTATTGTGTGAGCACCCAGGAGAGAGGAGGTCAGTTGGGAAGAAGGGCCAAGGAAGGCGGTGTCTGAGCTGCATGTCAACAGTGGAGGGGGAACTCTCTGGTGAGGACACCCCACAGAGGCAGAAGCCCCAAGACAAGGAAGCCTCCAGGGCCATTAATGGAGGAATTTGGTGGGAAGGGGAGCATTGATTCATTTTGTCTTCACAACCTACAAAACAGGGATTATCACTCCACTTTTACCTATGATGGATGGAACGGGGCTCAGAGGGGTGCAAGGTCACACATGGTGAGTGATGAAACTAGGCATTGAACCCAGGATTGTTTACCAAGGGGGCAATGTGCTGGAGGCAGCTTGCACAGAGGGCACCTTCAGTGCCAGGCTGAGGGGTTTAGATTTTGCACAGTGGGAACTAGGAGGCCTAGGAAGGTTTCCACTCCAGGAAGGTACAGGAGGGACTCTCTGGGGAAGTCTTAAAGTCAGAGACCTGTTAGACTGCAAGATCTGTCTACATCCTCCTCCTGGAGGAGGCTGGCTCAGTGGGAAGAAGCGGAAGGAAGCCCTTGTTGCCCTGAACTTGTAAATCCTCCCCACCCCGCCAACACACACACTGGCCCTCACTGTTGATCCCCGGCCCAGAGCACACCAGCTCAGCAGCTCCAGCAGAAGGCATCCCCAGGAAGTCGGGCGGAGCTGCCACTGATGCTCTTGTCCACCAGAGGCCGCTGTTGTACAGCGCATGGGGTCTCTCTGAGCCCGGAGGATGGAGCCTGCTCCTGCGAGCCCGCCGCTGCACTTAGACACCCGGACTGCCAGGCAGCCCTGTCCCTTCACCACAGTCAGGTTGGGCCTGGCTGGTATGGTGCAGCCCCCGAGCTGGCACGGCTTTCCTTCATTCTGGACGGTACTGGCCCATGATCTTAGCCTGGATCCTTGTGAGGAGAGGAGAAGGGAGACAGGGCATGTGGCCGATTGTGTTCCTGCCTCTTGGCATCCTGGCCTCCTTAAGCACCCCTGCCCCTACCTTCAAGGTAAGAGGGACCAAGAGCCTTGGCATGTGTGAAAATTAGCAAGCCACACTTCCTCTGGGAAGGCTCAGTCACAGACCCCGTTCCCTTGCAAGGCTCGGGAGAGTGACAATGCCAGTCCCTAACCCTCTCCACTGCCAGCCAGAGTCACAGCACAGACAGCTGACCTGGGACCCTGGGGCTCTCCGCACAGCCTCAGCCCATCCCCAGGGCATGCCTTCTGTAACATGCCCATCTCTCCCTGCCTTCCTTACACAATGATTGTGAGAAGCAAATGGATAAAAAGATGAGAAAAGCTGGTTAAAGGTTTATTTCTGTTGCTGTTTATGTTTGTTTGTTTCAGTTTTTTTGCAAACATTAACTATTTCTAACCATCTGCAATCATACAGGGAGCAAGCAGTGGACAGAGACTCCAGTAAAACAGCAGCTGAAGACGCGGAGCCTCCCCACCACCCGCCTTGCAGCCCACTCCCTCCTGCCCAAGGCCTCTGGGATTTCAAGATCTGGGTGCAGGCCTCCCTGCCTCCATCTCTCATCCAGCCCGGCGTTCAGATGGCAGGGCATCCTGATGCCAAGAAGCTGTCCCAGGAAACTGGAGGGGGGTGAGGGAGCTGCACAGAGACAGGCAGCAATTTCCCCGCACCTTGCCCCCGGTGATTTTCTTCTTGGACTTGAAACTGAGCCCTCCTCCCCTCTCCCCGCTTTAATTTCTCTATTGATTTTCATTAAACTCTCCCTTTGGCTCCAGCACAGGGTGAACTAACTCCTTATTTGAAAAAATAAAACAAAAGGGAGGGGGTGGGCATAAAAGGACACTCTTTTGAAAGCAAGATTGTCTCTGGCCCTAAGCTGCAAGAGGCAATTACTAGAACTATCTTGGAGGTTGTCTGAGGTTGTCTAAGCACTGGGCTTTGAGTGTCTCCCCCAGCTCATGGCCGTAGATCTGTAGGTTCCCATCCCTCACACCCCCAGTCCCTCACCTAGACCACAGTCCCCAGCCCAGCTCTGGTCCCCAGCCCCCCCTCCAACTTCATCATTGCCTGGAGCCGTCTACCCCCAGTCCCTGAACCAGCAGTGCCCTGACCTTTCCTTAAGCACTTGCAACTCTGCCAGGGCCATTACAAAATCCTGATACCCAGGCCCTTTGGGGGCAATACAAGGTTTTCCCAAGACCAGCCTGGAAAGGTGGGGACAAACAGGCCAGGGAGGAGGAAAGGGAAACAGACCCAGGGACAGTGCTTCCCCCATGCAGGCCCATGCTGCAAACGCCACCCACATCATTGCACTGCATCTCTGTAGCAGCCCCACAAAGGAGGTCTTAGTCCCATTTTGCAAAAGGAAAGCCAAGGTTTGGAGAAGAGAAGTGGCTTGCTCCCTACTCCCCTTTCAGCCTCACCCAAACCCTGCAGTCTTCCCGCCGGTAATGCCAGCCCACCTTGCCAGCTCCAGTCCTCCAGGAAGGCAGCCCTGGCCAGTCTATGCTGACAGAGTTGGTTCATCTGCTCTCATTGGACCATGTAGCTCTGGGGCCCCCACTCCATCCCTGGCCCTCCTCTTCCTCCAGTGTCCTCCCAAGTGGGGTCCAGAGAACACTGCCTCCTCTTCAGGACTCCCCAAATTCCCTGAACACAGAGATCCTAAAAGAGTCCCTCTCCCTCTGCCATCATCACAACTGCTTTCCCCTGGCCTGCCTGGAGCTCCTCCTTGGCCCTCTGGGGCCCAGCTCCACTGCGTCTGTGGTGCTGTCTGTACCAGCAACCCGGCAGAGGTGGGGCTTCCTGTCTGTGGCCTCTGACGGCCCTGGTACCGCCCTTCCACTGTCTGTACTGCTGGGCCCTGTTTGGCCACTGCAGGAGGAAGGGAGCACGTCTGCTTGTCTCCCCCCTCCAGAGGGGAACGAGGAGTGATTGTCCGATGAGGACACAGGGAAGGTGGGACAGACATACTAAGGGTTACTGACCCATGGGAACATGACAGTGGGAAGGGCAAGGCCGGGATGAATCAGACCCCCACAGAACAGCTCTGAAAAGAAAGAACAGAGCCTGGCAAGGCCCTCCAGATTCTTCCAAAGAGACCCTTGCTGGTGTTAACATCTTGCACCCTCCAATCCTGCTTGGAGGGTGCCCATGTCAGCTGCCTGCCATGGCCAACACAAAGAGCCTGCCTCCCAAGGAGCCATCCCTGTCGTCCCAACCCCAGAAGGGCCAGCTCTTCCCAGGGTAGCAGAGTAAAAAGCAGGGGTTTAGAACCAGCCAGACTTGGGTCGGAATCCAAGCTCTACATTCATGACGGCAGGAACACAGCCTCCAAGTCTCAGTTTCCTCATCTGTCAAATGGAAGGGCTGTGAGGACTCAGGCTCCAGCCCCACCGAACTTCTCCACACTGTGCACTTGCATTTCGCCACACTTTTGACCAGGCCAGCCCCTCCTGCGGCACGCTGGCCTCCCTTCTCCACCAGACCCTAACCTTCCATTCATTTTCCAAGTCCCAGCGATCAGCATTGTACCTGCCACAATCATGATAGCTACTGTTTATTCAGCGCCTGCTGAGTACCAAGCATCCTAGTACTGCACATGAGGTAGATTTAATTAGGCCCATTTTAGTGATCAAGAAACTGCTCCTCTGGAAGCTCAGCGAGTTCCCCAGGTTAACAAGCCCAAGCTCACAGGCAGAGGATCAGAGTTCAAACCCAGCACTGCCCGACTCTCAGAGTGCCCCCATCTCTCCCCTGCATGGGCTGCTTCACAACAGACGTGTGATGACAGAACGAATTCGTAGAGTGAACCAGTGGTGGACTTCACGAGAGAGCAAGAGAGTGCGTGAGTTTAAAAGCACGTGAACGGCTGACTGACAGACAGAAGGAATGAGGTGACCTCCCGCGGGTGAATGAATGAGGGCACGACTGAATAATGGCCTCACAAGCCCCCAGCACCGGACAAGGCTCGGGCATCACACAGCAGGGCTCAGGATGGATGCAGTGACCTGGCTGGACCCACACCTCCGCCGGGAGCTGTGCAGGATCTAATGAACCTCTTCAAGGTTGGAGGGAAAGGAGGGGGAAGTGCCATGACAGAGACGGATTTCACCAAATCCAGCATGTTTCTTACTTACTGCCAATTAATTAAGCACACCTCAGAGATGAAGCCAGGGCAGTAAATCAGGAGCGAGAAGGCTGGAACTCTGACATTATCTAGTTAGGCTGTGATTCGTGCCTGCTGGGTTGGCGGCTGGCCAGAGCCCTGGGGCACTGCACTCCCCTGCTCCGCCTTGGCCAGCCTGTCACTCTGTGGTTTCTGCAGTCCAGCCTGGGCCTCAGCTTCTCCACCTGCCTAAGCACTGGCAATGGCCAACCTCCCCAGAGCCTCTGAGGCCAGCACTGAGCAGCCTGGACCACAGAGGGTGGCAGATGTGGGCAGGACCCACAAAAGGGGCACAGGTGGAGGGTCGGGGAGATGAAAGCCCTTTTGGGTGTCTCCCGAACTTCTCACAACTTTGGAAGCAACACAATGTGGAAGAAAAGAGTGTGGACGCTGGGCTCATAAGATCAGATTTTGAGTCACGGATCTACACAATGGTTAACAGCCCAGGCTGGCTCTGGCCCAGCAGAGCTGGAATTAAATCACTGTCTGGGCCACTGATGAGCTGGGTGCCCTTGAGCAAGTTGCTTCACTTCTCTGAGTCTCCCTTCCTTCTTCTGTAAACAATAGGGCTAAAAAGAGCATGGAATGTAGCTGTGGCATGGAATAAATGACCTGATGAAGAGGGGCTTAGCAAAGTGCTTGCCCAAAGCACGTATTCCATTTCTGCTAGTTATGGTCCTATTCATCATTGTCATGACATCCTCATAACCCACTAGAACAGGGCTCAGCAAGCAGTGTTTATAAATGACCAGATAGTAAATATTTCTGGCTTTGCAGGCTCTATGGGCTCTGTTGCAACTTCTCAATTCTGCTGTTGTAGTGTGAAAGCAGGTACAGACAACACTTAACAAATGAGCATAGCTGTGTTCTAATAAAACTTTATGGACTGGAATTTGAATTTCACATAATTTTTCATGTGATACAAAATGTTAGTTTTCTTTGGATTTGTTTTTCAACCATTTAAAAATGAAAAAAAGAAAAACACTCATCTCATGGGCCATACAAAAAGAAGCAGCAGACTGCACTTGCCCCATGGCCATAATTTACCACCCCTGGACTAGAATGTAAGCTCTATGAAGACGAAGTCTTTAGTCTGTTTTGTTCAATGCTATATTCCCACACTTAAAACAGTGCCTAGCAAATAGCAGATAATAAATATTTGCTGAATGAATGAATTACATGCTGTGTGATTCTATTCAAGAAGTCATTTCATCTCTCGGGGACTCAGTTTCTTCATCTGTACAATGAGGATGCTTTTAAATTGAGGTAAGCATCAAATGATATTAGAATCCCTATGGAGTCATTTTGCAAGCTCTGTAACTGCTGCACAATGTAGTTTCTGCTGCTGACCACCAAGGGCTCCTTCTCAGGGTACGTCTCATTCCTACTCAGTGCCTGGCCCACAGGAGATATCTCATGAGTGTTTGTATATCATATATCATAAGCAATCTCACATGGAGGCGGGGAATGCCCAAGTAGGCTACCGTCCCCTGTGCCACTTGGGGGTTGGGGGATTCAGACATTAGCCAGGATTAGCAAGTTGGTCTGGGTTTAAAATGCAGGGATTTTTTTGGTGCTTTCAGAGTATCCTTTAAACTAGCATGGCAGTGAGGTAGACTGGGTGTTGGACTCATGCAGACTGGTCCAAATTCAGGCTCCAACTCTTACTAACTATGTGATTTTAGGCAAGTCACTTAAAGTGTCTGAGACTTCATTTCCTTTTCTTCAAGATGGAGATATTAATAGGGCTCAGCTCATAAGGTGCATTAATGAAGGGGCATATGTAATGGGCTAGCTCAGCACTCAGCACATAGTAAGCACTCAGACCATGAGCATCCCTTCCTCCTCTTGTTCAGCTGGGCAGGGTCTGATTCCCAGGCCAGGGCCAGCCCACCTGGCCTGGGAAGGACACATTAAAGCACTCTGGCATTTTAGCAGCATCAGACAGGTAGAAGGAAAAATTGACTCCAGTTATCCCAGTTGCAGGTCTTCAAGCTCTAAACAAAAAAGCCCCACTGTTTTTATTTCCTGAATTGAAAACTTCCTGCTGCACTGCAAACTCGTGAAAGCCAAGCAATCTCCTGCTCTTTGAGGACTGGCGATACCAAGTCCCTTCTATTCCCTCCTCCCTTTCTCCCTACCAACCAGACAGGAAAGATGAGAAACAAACCCCATTTGGCCCTTTGGCCACTATCCAAGGAAGTAGTTTTATGGGAGAGGAGAGGGAATCATTGAGCACATGAAGCTGAAGATGCTCAATGCATTCCTTCATCGAGTCCATTTGTCTGTCTGTCTCTCTCTCTCTCTCTCTCTCTCTCTCTCTCTCTCTCTCTCGCCACCCTCCCCACTCCTCTATTTTGGCATCCAAGGAAACACACCCATAGGCATGCCTGCTCAAACAATCAGACAGTGCACTGGAATGGAGAGAAGTGTAATTGGTTTCAGTCTTGGAAGACCTGGGTTTGGCTTCTTGTTCTTTCGTTTCGTGGCTATATGACCTTGAGCAAATCATGTCGTCCTCAGAGCCTACTTACGCATTGAGCAGCAGGAACAAGGCATGAGCGTGGATCTCTCATCTCCAAATCCAGTGCTCATAGCAACCAGATAGGAAGGGTTCCAGCCCAGTGGGAAGGGACACTCTGTCCAAAGAACTGGCACTAGTTCCTCTACTACCTTCCTGTGTGACCTTAGGCATATTATTTCTCCATTCTGATCCACGGCTTTCTAATCTGTAAAATGAGCAGATTCCCCATCCACCCTCCATCCTCAACTAAGAGCATCTTTAAGTCCATGATCCTAGAATTCTATCCTGGTAATAAAAGAGGCAGGGGGGGAAAGTAAGATGATTATATGTCTAGGAGTCCAAGCCAAAGGGAAGAGGCTGGGGGTCCGGTGGGGTTATCTGAGAAGCCAGGAACAGACTGTAGAACACAGACACAGAGGAAGGGGAGCAGTGTGCTTGCTCCATCTCCATTTAGACCACCCACAAGAACAGACTCAGGTCCAGCCCCAAATCCTTCCAGCACCACAACTGTACTAGGACACACCAGGCATTTCCACTTCTTTTTTTTTTTTCTTTATTGAAGTATACTTTACATATCATGCCTTTACTCCATTTTAAGTGTACAATTAAATTATTTTCAGTGAATTTACCAAGGTGTACAGTTAATCACATAAATCAGCTTTAGAGGAATTCCTTTCCCCTATTGAGACCCCTCATTCCACTCCCCAACTACTTTTCAAGCATGTCCCACCCCTCCACAGTGCCCAACCAAATTTCAAGGAAAGATGCTGAAAATTTGAGAATTTCAGCATCTTTCCTTGAAATTTGGTTGGGAAATCCCCAAACATTAACCCCAGCCCTCCTGGCTAGAGTCCCTCAGTTCAGATCCTCAGCCCTGCAACCTGGGCAAGGGATAGGGGTGGCTGGAATTAGTCATGTCGCCCTAGACTGGGCTTGAGCTGAGGCACTAGGGCCTGTCAGGCCACCACATTCCTCCTCCAACTCCATCCTACAAAGTTGGCCCAGATGCACTT
>CAUYRT010044329.1:0-33917 GCA_963574885.1 Lepilemur ruficaudatus | reverse complement strand
ATATCGGGGTCTTCTTTATAGAGATGCTATGTTGTTCAGGCTGGTCTTGAACTGTCTTGGCCTCAAGTGATTCTCTTGCCTCCGCCTCCCCACAGTGCTGGAATTACAGGCATGAGCCACTGTGCCCAGCCCAATGTGCCTTCCTAATTTGAAATCCTGTACCTTGGTGGTTCTCAAGACAGCCTTCCAGGGAGGCATTGTTTCCCAAGTTACTTTTGGTATTCATCTGGACCTAAAGCTCCGTAGATCTCACTAAGTGGCTCCTGAAAAAGATACTGGCATGTGTTTGGTGCTTTTTATTTTCTAAGTATTGCTTCTCTTTTCTTCCTTTATACTAAGTTTTATTTACATATCTTTTCTCCCAATCTTTAATCTAGTCTTACAAAAAAAAAAATCAGATGTAACTTCAATAGTGTTTTAGCTTCAGTGGTCACTGTGTGTAATATCTGTTTTCACGAGTGTGGGTGGTCTTTAGGGTCTTCTGCTCTGACCATGTGGATAGTAGCCACTGATAACAATGAAGAGGAGGAGGAGGGGAAAGGAAGATAACAAAATATTTACTGAATGTTTATTATGGGCCAGGAACAGGGATTTTACATATAGTATCTCTTCTAATCCCCACAACAGCTCTGTGAGTTAAGTACTACTGTTATCCCACTTTACAGGTGGAGAAATTGAGGCTCAAAGAAGTAAAATGCCGAATGTCATTTAGCTAGTAAGTAGCAGATCTAGGATTCAAACCCAGTTTTTTCTGCCTCTGGGTTTAGAGCCTGAGCTTTTAACTATGAAGCTCCAGTGACACTGTCTTAAACTGATTTGTGTATATGAATATTTGTGTTTTCTTCCTAACTCAGAACTTTTGCAGAGTGAGGGGGGGATTAGTGGATTCTTGGAGCAGAAAAAATGGTTAGATGTTACCGTTTACTACTATAGGAGGGAGAAGCTCACTTCTGATTAGCTTTTTACTGGCTCCAAGTCCCATGCCTTTCAGTGACTGTCTTCCTGCCTTTTACTTATTTCCATCTCATGGCACATCACTGAAGACAGGGAAAGTTTGACCAATGCAGGCCTTAGGGAAAAAAGGGAGGGAAAGTGGTAACTCCACAGAGACCAGCCAGCCAGTGTCATCAGGCGTGTAGCAGCCTCTGCAAACCCTTTGTTTCAGAGGTTAAGTGCATTGACCAAAGGAGAATTACATAATTTTTAGTAAAATTCTGAGTCATCCTTGACCTATATTGCAACAAAGAATAAATATTTAGTAGGGAAAGATGTGAAACCTAGGTAGGCTTGACCTCCCAGAGTGAACTGCCCGATGCCATTCTAGTAGCATGTCTTGCATTTGCCCATGTGCAGTTAAGCATTGCACCTCGGGTAGGCACTTTTACATTTTATAATGTGAAGGGAGTGGGGAGATGTGCAGGTGTTTGTAGAATCGACTAAAATATTAAAGAGTAAATTTAAAGGTTTGGTACGTTGGCATGAAATGTAGCTATACTCAGAAAAGTAACTTGCATTTTAACTGCAATCCTGTTGCTTACAAGCAATGTGATTCACTAGCCGAGAGGCTACTTGGTGGGTTAGTGAAATTATGTCAAGAATGTGGACTTGTAGATTCCAAAGAATAGTGAAATCAGGAATTGAATTCTGGTTCTACTTACTAGTTACGTGGCCATAAGCAGTCTGAATAGCCTCCCTAAGCCTCAGTTTCCTCATCTGTACACTTGGAACAATAATAGGTTTGTGGTGTGAAATAATGACATGGTGTATGTATCACACTGAGCCCAGTGCCTGGCTTTTATTCAGAGCCCAATAAAGGTCAGATATTATTAATTTACAACTATGCTGTAGTGAGAACCTAATTCTTATTTAATAAGTAATACTTGTGGCAGTACTTTTTAGCTCCCACTGAAGTATACAGTTGTACAATATTCATTTAAATAATTTCTGCTTTTAGAATTTGAGGCTTTCATATAGACAAGATGTTTTGCAGGGGTGCTATTGTGGAAAAAACCAGGTGCTCAGAATTTAAAAGTCACAAGTAACTTGGGTGCTTCTCAGAAGCAACATGGTGAAATGGAGGTGGTGAGCTGATTAAATGTTCTGTGTGCTTGGGCTTCTTCGACTTTACAAAGAGGTGGCTCAACTGATCGCTGGCGGGTTCCTTGGGCCACTTTCAGCTGTTGAAGTTCTATGGTCGCAAATATTCTTTTTTTCTTCTGTTCCCCTTTGGATTCTTTTCAGGTTCAAATAACTAGCCAATAAAGCCCAGATTAGTTATCCAGCTTGTTGTTTCTCATTAATTCAGTGAGTTAGTAAGAAAGCAGAGAAACTCAATACTGTCATTAAAAAATGTGCATGACATAGAAGAGGTGCTCAAATAAGATTTTTGAATAAATAAAGAAGACAGTGGTAAATCTGTTCTTACCGGTTAATTAGTTAATTAATATTAACAGATTGTTAGGTGGCAAAAGGGGGTCCCAAAATCTTTGTCACTAAGATAGAGCAACATCTGAAAATGAGAAAACAATGAGATGACTAGAAATTGATGTCGAGAGGTAAAATCACACAACTGTTGCTTTCTTAAAAAACCAGGATTTAAAAAGAATATTCAAACAGGTGAATCCAAGTGTAGCCTGGACTGTATATGAAGCTCAGGAAAAAACACGAGGTGAGGGAAGACTTCCTTAAGAAGGTGATTCTTAAAAATTATAAAAATAGATTAATGAAGGCAGGGGAGAAACAGCATTTTGGCAGAAAAGAGCAAATATATGTGAAGTTAATAGATAGTCAGAGGGAAAATGTACAACCCAGAGACATTTCTGCCAAACCAGCTTTCCTCATACTCATCACTGTGTGTGAACATGAATGGCATTTTCATATCCTGCATGTTTTTGTTACCATGTACCAATTTTCTTCACTCTGTTGCACTGAAAGTTCTGTGTTAGCAAAATTCTGCAAACATTGGGAAATATGCATTTGCCTTGAGATAAGGTATACCTTTGTGAGCAATCCCCATTGGAAGCATGTCACTTGGCCAAAATTAGGCTTTAATAGATGCTAACATTTTGTTCACAAAGTTTTATACAGAAAACATTGTATTTTATCGTCATTATAATTAATAAATTATTTGTTGAAACTAATAATTTTGTAGAACAAAACACAAATCCTTATTCTAGAAGGAATTTCTCTAAAAGGATCAATGTGGTCTTTCAGTATTCTGGAGACAGAAAGGTGAATACAGTGGGAGGCAAATATATCCTGTATCAAATCATCTTTTACCTCTAAATTAAAAATATCTAATATGTAATTACTGGAATACTTCCATTTGGTGTCTGGGAGAAATGCTCCTATTGGATTGATAAGCAACCCAGTTATTTCAATATAAAAAACACACCACACTTTATACTATAAATATCTAGTCCTTAACTCAGTAATATTTGCGTATCTAGAAGGTGAAAAGTCTTTTTAGAGTTTCTCTCTGAGGAACAGGAGAAAAGTTTCCAGATTACCCCACTGAAGTTCATTATTTAACTCAAACTGTTTTTAATAGAGAAAAGTTTAGATGAGTAACAGTATGTATGTTTTAACAGAAAAGCTAAAATATTTTATAATCTAACAACTTGAGAAGATGTCAGGTTAAACATTAAGTGTATGAATATTTCCTGGTAGTCCCACTGTTGTGTAAATATCGTTTTTGTTTTGTTTTGCTTGTTTTTCTATTTGAATAGAGTGCCCAGCAATGTAAGCATTGCTTAATCATGTGTCATGCAACTTTAAACACTTGCCGATTCCCTGCAACGTTTCAGACACACACACGCACACACACCCACATTCTCACCTGTCTCCCGGGGCTCACCGCCTAATGAACTGCACGCCCGTTCTCTTCCTCTGTGCCCGGGAATACTGTACCTGTGTACATGAAGATCGGCTCCTTGGAAACCTGTGGCACCAGGTCACGTGATTGTTGCTATGAGTGTGGAGGTGCATTTTTCTCTTCTTTCTTCCTTCTTCTGTCCTTAAACTTTGTTTCTTTTAATCGGGGAAAATGTTGCAGGTTCACAGGTCTTTGCAGGCCCACGTCTGAAAACTTTGGACTCCTGGCTTTTCACCCCTGGATTATCTTTGGATCTGTTTTAGGGTGCCACACCTCCTGTCAAGGCTGCAGCTCTGGACTTTTCCGACGAGCAAGGAGCCTTTGAGGCCACGGTGGAGAAAAGTAGGCCCGAGCCTGCAGAAGTCCTCCATGCCTGCAAGAGCCAGGTGGCCAAGCTGGAGCTGTGGCTGCAGCAAGCCAACGTGGCATTTGAGCCGGAAACATTAAACGCAGACATGCAGCAGGTGGTGGAACAAGAGCTGGTAGGGTGCCAGGTAAGGCCGACGGGTCAGAGTTCATGGTTTGTCGCTTCACCAATCCCTGCCAGGACTGGGTGAATTTCTCTTAAAGCAGCAGTGTGTTTCTTTTGCTTACTCTGACCCTTAGGTTTATCTTGGCCTCAACTTTTAGTTCTCAGGGTAATTCTTCGAGGTGCTTTATGTAAGCAGCTTATTTGGGGAGGTGGTAGTGGGTAAGAGCTCAGAATCTAGAGTCCACATCCAGCTCTGTCATATTCAGTGTGGACTTGGGGAAGTTCTCAGCCTCATCTTCCCATCTGTAGACTATCTCATAGGACTTTTGTCAGGAATAAACAAGATAAGGTATATAAAGCAGTATCTGGTATATAAAGTATATTAAAAGTACTCAATAAATGCTGTTCTTTTTACTCACAATAATAAGTACTTAGAATATTCATTCATCAGAAATGAAACTGAATATCCTGATTTGCAAAATTGCAGATACAGCATAAAAGGGCTTTGTGACCATTTTATTAGGAATGCTCCTAGTCTGGCTTGGGAGGGGCAAGGATATAAACTTTCTTGCCTTTAGTCACTTTGAGTAAAGCTTGGGATCTCCATATCCCTTGAGGGAGGGGCTAGAATGATGTCACCGCAACCGTGTGATTGAGTATCACAACAGCAGAAGCATTCTAGCTGCTTGCAAAGGCCACTCCCCAGCTGTACTCAGGAGACCAGCCTTGGCCTGCTATCTCTGCCTTATTGGCTTGTTTATCTGCCAAGAGACGAGGACATCCTCTTGTTTCAGAGTACTGGCCTGGCCGCAGAGAGCTCTTCCTGCTGCAGCAGGTTATGTGGTCGGGGCTAGCCTGCCCTTGACCCAGAGGCATGCATTCTCCCCTTTGTCTACTCAGGCCCCAGTCTTACAACATCCAGGACTGCCTAGTGGGGCAAACAGGCAGAGAGGCTGATGGGCACCTTTGACCCCAAAAGTCAGTTTTGGTGGGGTGGGTTCATTCAAATATTGGCACTTCTGCTTGGCCTGGCTGATGGGGCACAGGGTTGCAAGGGATTGTGAAAAAGAGTGTAATACAGCACAGAGCCACGCTACGCTAAACTGAACCCAAGATGTTGCAGATTTGGCGTCCCAACCATTTTTGGCCACGCAGGATCTATTTGCCAACTGATTGTCCACTGACTGGGTAGACCCCATGCTAGTTCCTTGATCATCACAGGAATCCCGTCCTCGTTGCCACTTCCAGTGAGTTAGACTTCAAGTGGTCCCCAACCTTTTTGGCACCAGGGACCAGGTTCATGGAAGACAGTTTTTCCACAGATTGGGGGTGGGGAGGCGGAGCTCAGGCGGTGATGCGAGTGATGGGGAGCGGCTGTGAATACAGGTGAAGCTTCCCTTGCTCAGCCGCTGCTCACCTGCTGTGCAGCCTCGTTCCTTACAGGCCATGGATCCTGGCACAGGGACCACAGAGTTAGGGGATTTGGGGCTGCGCAAGGAAAAAGCATGACCACCAGGTGGCAGAAGCACCCAACAAGCTTCATTTGGACAGTTCTGACAGGATATGAGGGACCAGGAAGCTCTATACTGCCAGAGACCTTCCAGAGGTGAGGGTGGGGCCACCGCCCAGAAGGCAGGTAGAGCAAGGGAACTCCCTGGGGCCAGGAGAACCGGAGAGGGGGCTCATGTGTCTAGGTGATGTCTCAGCACAGTGGAGGGTCTCTGCGTCGGGGAGCTTGAGGGACAGCACAGGCTTGGGATTTCTTTGAACCCCCAGGGTTTGTCTTATATCCATGGCTGGCAGACGTCAGGTGTAGTTGTTCCGGGTATGCAGAGCAGGCAGGCTCTAAATGGCTAAAAATATGCTTGTTTGGGCTGCATTTAAAGCCATTGACTATGTAAAAATTTGAATTTGGCACTGGTGGGCTTTGAACTAATGGTTCTGACCTACTGTGAAAAAAAATAAACGTAGGGGCCGACGTATACAAGCCATCTTTGGCTCATTTATATAACAACATAACACATAAAAGTTAATATTGAAACATAAAAAGCCTTAAAGTGGCCTGGAAAAACATTCCCAGTGGGAAAAATAGCCAAAGGACAGAAGCAAACAGATCATCAGTGAAGAAAAACTATGTTTAGTAATTTAATATTTGAGAAGAAATGTTTAGCCTTGATTATTAAAGACGTGGATTAAAACAGCTAGTGCATTGTTTCTACATTACATTAGCAACAATTATATAATCCTGGCAAAACTCTAGAAAAATCGATCCACTAACGCATGTCTGAGAATTCTAATTGGCACAGTGTTTTGGGAGGTCAGCTGTCAGCATGTAAAATGTTCATCTTTTTTGAGCTCATAATACCATTACTTTAAATTTACCTCTAAAAATCCAAAATGAGAAAAATAATTATGGCAGCACTAATCACAAAATTGAAGAATTGGAAACAGCTTAAAGGGGTAACAAGAGGGAAGTTAGGTGAATCATAGAATATCAACTTGCAGCTGTCAAAATGAGAATCATGAAGCATATGTAGAAACATGAAAAAAGTATATATAAAATAGTTAACTGGGAAAAAATCAGCATAAAACTAGAGTACACTTTGTTTATAGCCACTCTAAAATCTGTGAGTACATATTGTTTAAGCTTAATAGCATCTATGGAGGATGTAGGTACAGTTGTCCCCCTTCATCTATGGGGCATACGTTCCAAGACCCCCAGTGGATGCCTGAAACCTCAGATAATACCAAACCCTACATACACTGTTTTTTCGATCTGATAACGCAGACAGCTACAGCTTTGGTATCCCTTATCCAAAATGCTTGGGACCAGAAGTGTTTTAGATTTCAGAGTTTTTTGGATGTTGGAATATTTGCATATACATAAGATGTTAATATCTTGAGGATGAGACCCCAGTCTAAACATGAAATTCATTTATGTTTCATATATACCTTACACACACAGACTACAGGTATTTTATAAAATACCTTTACTAATTTTGTGCATGAGACAGCATTTTAACTGTGACCCATCATGTGAAGTGGGGTCTAGAATTTTTCAAGTGTGGCATCATGTTGGTGCTCAAAAAGTTTCAGATTTTGGAGCATTTCAGATTTTGAATTTTTGGCTTAGGGATGCTCAGTCTGTGCTAACTAACAGGCCAGGTAGCATAGACAGCAGGGATACACTGGGCCAAGGGATGATTCGTGTCATGGGTGGGATGGAATGGGACAGCTCAAGATTTCATCATGCTACTGAAAATGCCATGTCATTTAAAATTTATGAATTATTTATTTCTGGAATTTTCCATGTAATATTCTCAGGCCACGGTTGACTGCAGGTAACTGAAACTATGGAAAGCGAAACCACAGATATGGGGGGAACTGCTGTAGTTTGCTTAGATGAAGATGCTGAAAGATATATTATTTGAAAATTTGTTTTAAGGATAGAATTTTCCCCTAAGTTTCTCTCAAGGAACTGAGCTTGTTCTTAGTCACACACTGAGTTTTAGTGCAAGTGATCACAGTGCCGGAATGTGGCCATGAATGCCACACGTGTGCCCAGCCAACTGGCGTGACCGTGTGGGCTTCTGAGCCCCAGGAGAGGGCAAACTTGACCTGACCTGTCGAGGAGGACTACAATGACCGTGACTTACTGGGAAACTTACTTCATCCAGCTGATTTATTTTTAGGTTTCTGTGTAAATTGGCCGGTTGCATCAATGACTAAGTGATTCAGGTTCCAAATGATTTCTTCTGTGGTGGTGTTCTGATAGTTTGGAGGCTTATTTGGCTTGAGAAAGAGAAGGAAAAGAGCAAGGGAAGGCATTTTCAAATAGTTGTGTGGGATTCTTTTTTTTATTCCTACTCGGCACTTGGATTGCGACATGAAAGATTAGGAAGGTGGGGGAAAAATAAGAACAGTCAGTACCTTTTAAGCACAGACCATAGATCAAGCACTGGCCACAGTGCATGGATTTAACTCATGCTTTTAAGAAAAAGCACTCTCCAAACCCTGCTTTCCTCTAAACTCCACAACAGTCAACTTCAGAGAGGACTTCTGTGACCAAATGTGGGGTTTTTCCCCATAGACCGAGCGGCGGACACCAGCTGAGTGTCCTTAATTCAGGTGTGATGCTATCTATCTGGAGACAGTGTCAGATGCCACAGGGTGGGGGCTCAGTCCCCAAGGCTGTCCCCCTGCCCCAGACACCAGTCGGAAGTCTGGACCTCTACAGTTTCTAATCGACCGGCTTCAAGTTGGGGTTCCCACCACCCCCTCCCTCTTTGGGTTTGATTAATTTGTTGGAGCAGCTCACAGGACTCAGGGAAACATGTTTACCGGTTTATTATAAAGGATATTACCAAAGATACAGATGAAGAGATGTGTATGGCGAGGTATGGGGAAAGGGGCGCAGAACTTTCATGCCCTCCCTGGGTGCACCATGCTCCGGAAACCTCCATGAGTTCAGCGCTCCGAAGCTCTCTAAACCCAGTCCTCTGGGGTTTTTGTGGAGGCTTTATGACATAGGCACGATTGATAACTGCATAGAAATGTGGTTGGACAAAAAAAACGCATGATCTAAACCCAGCAAAACCTGTCAGTTCAGATTGTTCCTGGCCTCCCTATGCAGCATTCCCTTCTCCAGGGTATGGGGCAGGACCCCTCTGGAATGAGGGTCTTTTGACCCACAATCAGATTAGAGTCCTTCCTTGGGCAGGTAAAAGGAGGACATGAGCAGGTCAGAAAGAGAGATTCTGTCTCCTGAGGTCTAAGCACCCAACATTACAGCAAGGACTATGGGAGTTATGAGCCAGGAACTGTAGATGAAAACCAATATAAATAACGCCACAACTCATTAACTCCTCACAATGACCCTAGAGGTAAGTTCTGTTATGATCCTCGTTTTACAGATTACTAGAGGCGCACCCCTACAAAGTAAGGTGCCCATGTTTATGTGGCTACTAAGTGGCAGGGGATCCAAACCCAGGTGGTCTAGTTCCAGCACCTGTGTTCTTAACCACTGTGCTCTACTAGGTACCTTCTGCTGTGTTTTCTAAAGTGATTATAGAACCACTTACTTAAATTATTTTTGAAAGTGACATCTGCTATTGGGGTTGGTTTGGTTGCATTCCTGCTGAAAAGCACAGGAATTATGTAGAAGTTTTTGTTTTTCTGAGGTCCCTTCCATGCCGTGTTTCTGGCACTTCTTGTAAAAAGAATAAATCTAACTTATTTTGGGGAACAATACTTGTTCAAGACCAGTGCTATGACTAATTAAATGATTTTATTTCCTAGGCTATGCTAACAGAGATTGAGCACAAGGTTGCCTCTCTGTTAGAGAGTTGCAAAGATCAGGGCCTGGGAGATAGTGGAGCCACTCAACATGAGGCTGAAGCGCTTTCCCTGAAACTAAAAACTGTGAAGTGCAACTTGGAAAAAGTCCAGATGATGCTTCAGGAGAAATACAGTGAGGATCAGGTAAAAAACATGGCTGTATATGGACATCCATGTCAATGTACCTATATGGCAGACCCACCAGAAAGAACTTGGGGTGGAAGTGATGGACTTGCTGCAGAGAAACTATCCTAAGTATGAAAGAATTATGCATCTTAAAACTGTAGATAGGTACACTGGCTTTGTTATTTTTATTTCATTTTACTATGCAGTTTTCTTATCTAGGTTTTTGCCGGTGATAGTGGTGGTTTGGTTTGGGTTGGTTTCATGGGGTTGGTTGAGTGTTCTTCCTGGTAATGATGTCTAGTGTAAGGCTTCTTCATAAAAGAAAGATGTATTTTAAAGGAATGTTGTGATTCCAATTGACTAGAAAACGAAGCCTTTATAGATTAATGTTTGACATCAGAAACACAAAACCTGTTTCCAGGGTACTCTTGTTATTCATTTACAAATATTTATATAAGCTAATCAAAGTATCATACAGTTAAAGTGTTCTCATGATTTTTAAAAGCATTCTGTGTTTATAAATGCAAATGTGCATATCTGTGAGTAGGATCTTACTGTAAGATTTGCATCCATACTTATGGGTGGTTCCTACCTGGAGACTTAACATTCACAGAAACAAGACTGGCTGCAGATACATAGGCCATATAGTTCCCCTTTCATCCTAATATGTTCTCTCTTTTTAAAAAGATCTACTTCAGACATAGGGGAAATGTGAAGTTATAAGCATAATACTGTATCCCTTCTTGATATTTTAAAAATTTTGTTCTTAAAGTTAAAAGACAATAAATTTCCTTGCTTTTAGTAATTCATTGGCTGAATTAGAGTTAAGGAAATAAAATAATCACTTCATCAAATGTAGCAGTTATTGAAGTTGTTATGAAACAAATACATTAAATCATAGTATATAATTATAATAAGTAACAAAATACCATCAATACTTTATGTACAACTTTTCCATCATATAGTCCCCATTAGAATTGAGATAAAGTGGGTTTTTTAAAAAAATAAGTAGTCTGCCGTCATGAAATTTTTTGCAGCATCTTACCATTCTAAAGAAACCTTCAGAGCATCAGAAAGTCCTCCAGCCAGTTAATCTTTCCGAATTGGAATCCATTGTAACTGAAAGGCCACAGTTCAGCAGACAAAAAGATTTCCAACAGCAACAGGTAATTTCAGCCTCCAACAGTTGTAAGGACAAGAATAAAGCTTTCTATATGGAATTTAGAATTTCCCTTTGGACTAAATACTGAACTGCCATTGGAATGTCAGCTTATGTAACTGTTTCAAAATGTGTTTGTATCTTTTTGGTATTTTTCCATGTGTTTAATGCAGTTTAAATAATAGTTATTGTGTGTATATTTTAAATAGGGTTTTTGGGGGGGAAGTTGGGGGTTTTTTGAGACAAGAGTCTCACTCAGTCACCCCTGGTAGAGTGCAATGATGTCATTGTAGCTCACAGCAACCTCAAACTCCTGGGCTCAAGCAATCCTTTTGCCTCAGCCTCCCAAGTAGCTGGGACCGTAGGCACCCACCACAATGCCTGGCTAAATTTTCTATTTTTAGTAGAGACAGGGTCTCATTCTTGCTCAGGCTGGTCTCAAATTCCTAAGCTCAATAAATCCTCCCGCCTTGGCCTCCCAGAGTGCTAGGATTACAGGCGTGAGCCACTGCGCCCAGCCTTTACATAGTTTTTGAGAAGTAAAAGTTAAGAACAAGACAGCAAGAAAGAGAAATAGTAAATAATGATTGAGGAATTGTTTCAAAATTAGATTATCTCAACAGAAGAAACCCTTGGGTACTGATTCAAAAATTTGATTTATTGGACCATTTGAATCTGATTCAATTATAGGTTCTGGAGTTAAAACCAATGGAACAGAGAGATTTAATCAAATTCATAGAACTTAATGCTAAGAAAAGGTGGCCCCAGTATTGCCAGCATGATAAAGATACAACTCAGGAACCATCTGTAAGGTAAAACATTGTGAAATAGTTGGACATTCAGTGGTTTTATGGTTGGTAAAATTAATAATGTTTCTTTTAAAATTGCTCATAAAACACTGCGTATAATACAAAACTTTTTATATTGATTATTCTTTTTACCTTTTGTTCTTCCTCAAAAGCAACCAGACATCTAGCCCAGAAAATGATGTTCCAGACTCGGTTTTGTCACCCCAGGGCCAGACTGGAGACAAATGGCAGTATCTACATCATGAACTGTCATCCAAGATAAAGCTACCTCTGCCTCAGCTTGTGGAGCCTCAGGTCAGTCTGCATCCACACATGGTGTAAATAACCTGTTTATCTTTGCAAACTCAGAAAGCGTGCATTAAATAAACATGTATGTTCTGCATTAGGTAGCAGTTTATTTCCAGAAAGCAAAGATGCCAGATGGGGTTTTCACTTGGCTGACGCTTTTTCTCAGTCCTGGAGATCTGCAGTGGGGGCCCCTCTTTGTCCTTCTGTACCACCCTGGGCTTCCCAGGTCACGGTTCTTACTATGCCGTCCACCGTTTGTCTGTATTTCCTACTGGATGGTCTGAGAAGAAGGAGCATGTCTGCCTGGTTCACAGTTGAGTGCCTAGCAGAGTGCCCTGGGACATCATGGACCCTCAGTTACAATTCATTGAATGAATAATGGAATGAATAATATGTGTTTTTAAAAATGCTTTATAAACTTACACGGTGCTATATGAATATCATGAATTCATCAAAAGATTCTCTGGAATCTACTCTGTGCCAGCCCCTGGGCCAGTGGCACCTGCTAATCGGTATTCCCTCCGCACACCGTGTCACTGCCATTGCGGGTTTGTTCAGGCTGGCCACTGTGCCAGCTGTTGCTGGCTTTCCGTCCAGACAGGGAGCAGGTGAGCAGAGTAGCGCCATTGCTCACAAGTCCCAGGCTTTTGCCTTCCACTGTGCACTTGGACCACCTGGGCAGAGGATACCAATGCTTTCCAACTCCCCAGTCTGGTGGGAACTTTTAAGTTCTCATCTTTTCTGCTGAAAACCTTCCTTGACCAATTAAATTTGGATCAAACTTATTGGCTGGGCTTTAGCTGTGGTTTCTCCTTGTTACACACACTGGAACATGTGTATAGGGCTCTTTCAAAGAGTAGAACTCCATTCAGCTATTCTTTCCCCAAGCAGAGCCCTCTGCCACCGCACCCTATTTCTTTTTATATGTCTGTTTTCTAATTTGAGAAACTAAGTGAATTTTTCTCCCTTTGGGAATCACAGCTCATTTTCAATACTTAGCTTTTCAATAACAAATCAAGACGCAAATCCATCTCTAGAGCCAACTTATATTCTATTCTAACAGCTGTACCAGGAGTCAACTAGTAAATGAATTAGTAAATAGTAAATGGACTAGTAAATAAACAGCTAACTTTGTATCATCAATATCATTGCCACTAAATTGGAAGATTAGTGATTTTATTTTCAAAGTACGTTTTCCCCCTCATTTTGATACCTAAATGGCCCTCAAGTATCTAAGTATTAAAGTGCTCATGACTTTTCAAAGCTGTCTAAAATATTTAAAATTTAATTTAAATTATTTTTTCTTATAAATGACAAGATAGACAGAAACTCTCACCAAGAAGGTAACTGGGAAGACAGCACGCTAAGGCATTTTTGCTGTTTACATTAACATCAGCAGGGGCTCCAGCTGTTACTAATAGGGTTTCCCTTTGTCAAATAGGTTGCCACAAATAAGAGTATTTTACCCAGTGTGAGCATGTATAACTTCAGATACCCCACAACTGAAGAACTGAAAACCTATACCACCCAACTTGAAGACCTGCGCCAAGAAGCAAATAACCTTCAGACTCAGGTAAAAACTGTATGTTATGTATTTTCCTCATTGCAATAACACAGAAAAGGAAGGGAGATTGTATATTATCATGGTGAATTGGTTGCAATTTTCTCCATTGAACAAGTAACAGAAAACATGATGAAATGGGTCCTAGAATTGCAAACAGAATTTATCTTGCCAACTCTGATAAATTTTGTATTGGTTGCCTAGAGCACTGTGTGTAAAGGATTCTGAGTCCAGGGTCCGCAGGAAAGAGGATGGTGATTGATGAGTACTGCCTGCGGTGGTGCTTGGGACAGGAAGCATGAGGAAGGAAGGTGGGGAGGGAGTACGGTCCCAGTTTCCAACCTTGGAGAGGCTTAATGCTGGGATGTTGTGTTGGGTGATGTGAAGTATCCATCGGAGAGAACAAGAGAAAACAGGTTGGGGCCCAGGTTGGGGTGACCACTAGCTCCTAAACGACTTGTAGCTGGTTAGGGATTCAAGGTGACTGTGGGTAAAGAAAAAGAGTTGTTCCAACAGCATATGCTGGAACAGATCTGTGGCTCCCAAGCTCGCCAGGGCACAACTACACAACACTGGGGACCCCTTTGGAGTTGTGCTTCCAAGGGTGGCCTTGATTCTAACAATCAGCCCATAAATGACACTCCCACCTCCCCTTGCTCCACAGCCCATCCCTGTCTTTAAGACACTTTACCTCCTTTTTTTTTCTGAAGAGATGGAATCTCACTCTGTCACCCAGGCTGGGATGCAGTGGTGTGATCATACCTACCTGCAGCCTTAAACTCCAGGGCACAAGTGATCCTCCTGACTCACCATCCTCCCCAGTAGTTGGGACTACAGGCATGGGCTGCCGTGCCAGCCTGTACCTCCTCTTTCTACTCAATCCCTTCAAGCTTCTCTTTTGTGTCTCCTTTTCCTTCCCCTTGCTCTACTGGATTTCACTAACCCCCTTTCTCCTACATTAAAATGTGGAGGGCAAGAAGCCACGGGAAGAGCCACCCTTTGACCTGGATGTCCCTGCTAAGCAAGTCCTTCAACTCATCATCGACCTTTGAATTCCATTCAATAGTCAAATAAACTACCTAACATTTCTTAGAGTCATTTTTATCAGACTTAAAAATCTTACTTATTCTGCTACCTGGTTCACAAAGTGTTTGAAACAACTTATTATTTAAAAAAGAGAAAAAAAGCATACCATAGATTATAAACTGTGATGGAAACCAGGGAAAACGTAGGTTTAGGTAGCCAGGAATCCTAATAATTTTTTATTTTTTTCATTTCTCCTGTTGATTTAGGAAACCATGACAGAAGAAGCATGTATAAATGTGGATAAAAAATTATTTGAACTATTTCTGACCCTCAGTCAGTGCCTCGGCAGTGTGGAGGAGATGCTGCAGACACCAGGGCTCTTCAGAGAGGATGTTTCTGCCCAGCAGGGGCACTGCGAGGTAGGGCACGTCTAACAGGCCCATGTGTTGGCCATTGTAGCAGCCGCACGTGAAGCCGGGGCCGAAGCCTGTTGGCCGGAGCTCATTTACCGTGTCTTCCTCCCTCTCTGCTTTGCAGACACTGGCTCTTGAGTTGAAGAAACTTTATTTAGCTATGAGTGACAAGAAGGCTGATCTTTTGAAAGCCATAACTTGGCCTGGCAAGAACACCAACTTGCTCCGCGAATGTTTTGACAACCTCCAAGCCTGCCTGGAGCACACTCAGGCTACAGCTGCCTCTCGAAGCAAGTCCCTGAAAGCAGGCCTCGACTATAACCACAGTTATCAGGTATGGTTCTGAACCGACTCTGGCACTGTTTAAAGTTAAAGCACGGACCCCTAATTTCCGTTAATACCTATTCTCGATGGTGTGCGTTAATGGAAATTGCTGAGGGAAACAGTAAGGCTCTCCGGTTGCTCATGGTTGGAGACCATTTGAAAATGAAGCCTTTTCTAAAGTCTTGGATGTGAATTTTTTAGAATGAGTTAACGTGTTTCTTTTCTTGAAAAGAAAATTACATTTAGCCCTTTAATGATTGTTATAGGGGAGAATTTTGTATTTAAATGTCTAAGCCAGGAGGAGCCATGAATGTTTTTGAGCAAAGGAATGACAGTCGTGTATGTTTCAGGTAGGTTGGTCTGGCCATCGTCTAAAGGGGATTGGAGAGAGAGAGAGACTTGAGGCAGGTAGACGAGATAGGAAGCTACTAAAATTGTCTAATGAGAATAGGACACCACTTGTGAATGAGTCTTACCTGTAAAAATCAAGCCTGAACCCGATCAAGCTTCTAGAATCCAAGTAAAACAGGCACAAAGAAGACGACTATGTTAAACAGCAGTGGTGGGGTGCAGTCTGCCAGATCCAGACTGTGGGAAAGAACAGAGCAAATGACCCATTTCTTTACACACACAAATTCAAAACACACAAAAAAAGTGGTAGGACAGTCTGCAGATCAAGAGAGACTTAAGACATGTTAATCCAGCATGATATAGGGACCTTATTTGGATCTTCACTGAAACGAACCAAAAAGAAAAATTATAGACGGAGAAATGTGAACCTCGTCTGGATAATCATAGTAAGGAATTATTATTGATTTGGAGGGATTATATTGTATTTTTAAAGGGAGGAATCTTTGTCTTTTAAAGATAGATGCAGAAACAAATACTGATGAAATGACTTGATATCTGGGATTTGCTTTACAATAGTCCATGAGAAGGGAGGTTAGGTACAGTCAAGACAGCTGGGGGGAGCGCCGAGGGAGAAGGCCGTGAGTCAATGATTATTGAAACTCGGCGATCGTAACAGGATTTCTCTATTTTTTATATGTTTGAAATTTCAAATGTTACAAAAATCAGAAAAATTTTGGGTAACAAAGGCCAAAGTAAGATTGATCAGTTTCCCGCATTTATCTTTTTTTATATAGAATGAAATAAAGCGATTATATGATCAACTCATTAAGAATAAGACCTCTTTACAACAGTCTTTGAATGAAATCAGTGGCAAGAGTGTTGGCGAACAGCTTCAGGTAATCAAGTCAAAATAATTCAGACTGACCTGGGACCAGGGAGTCTAGTATGTAAGCTGTGCTTCTGAACCACTTCCCTCTGTGAGCAGCTGTGAGGCTTCAGTAAACAAACAAATAAATAATGAAAACTATTTATGCTGACCTTTTAAAAACATCTTTTAAAGTAGCACTTTCTTTCTTTCTTTTTTTTTTTTGAAACAGAGTCTCACTCTATTGCCTGGGCTAGAGTGCCGTGGCATCAACCTAGCTCATTGCAACCTCAAAGTCCTGGGCTCAAGCGATCCTCCTGCCTCAGCCTCCCAAGTAGCTGGGACTATAGGCATGAGCCACCATGCCCGGCTAATTTTTTCTGTGTGTTTTTAGTTGGCCAATTAATTTCTTTGTATTTTTAGTAGAGACGGGGTCTTGCTCTTGCTCAGGCTGGTTTCGAACTCCTGGCCTTGAGCAACCCTCCTGCCTCGGCCTCCCAGAGTGCTAGGATTACAGGCGTGAGCCACCGCGCCCGGCCTTAAGTAGTGCTTTCTGAAGCACACCATAGTAAAACAGCAAGAGACTATTTTCACCTATTAACCTCACAAAAATTTAAGTCTGCCCAGTGTTGGAAAATGAGACTCTCATCTTCTTGGTAGGGGAGCACTGATTAGTCCAGCTTCTGGGGATCATTTGGCTATGTATCAGAATTTTGAGCATACACCCTCCTCCATCCAGCAGTAGTTTGACTTCATTTATTCAGCAAATATTCACTGAAAATTCACTATGTTCAGGCACTGTTCTAGATGCTGGGCTTGCACTCTTCCTAAGAAAATAAGATAAGTGTATAAAGATAAATATGTCATAAATATTCAAGGGTAGACCTGGTGGCTTTATTTGAATTAAGAAATATAAATGGCCCAAAAGTCCGTTACAAGCTATTACTAAAGCAGTATACACCCTTACAATGGCACACCGTGTGTCTGTTTCAAAGGAGCCAGATATGAGTGTACTGGTTCAAAGGGATGCTAAAGAGCTGATAAGCAGGGAGTGACCTCAGGTTCTGCCCCCAGGACAGAATGCAATTCATTAAGTGTAAGAATGTGCATATTTACCTCCCTTGGTGTATGCAGAGAAAGGGGAGGTGGTGAGGGAGGGGAACTGGACTTCTATTTTTCCCTTAATTCCCCTCCATACTGTTTAATTCTTTTTTAATGAATGTGCCTACTTCTCTGACTTATTAAAGGGTTTTCCTTCTTGTGTTGTCTCTCCCTTAGAAAGCAGATGCACATACGGTAGAGCTGCAGAACTCCGAGAGCCGAGTAGCCAAACTAAGAGATGAAGGGGAGAGACTTCATTTACCTTCTGTTTTACTCCAGGAGGTTTACAAATTAGAGGTATGCCTGAGTGGAACACAGTCACTCAGCACTGTGGCTGGAAGGAGTAAGGCTTTTGTCTTCCACCGAGACAGTGCAGAGTTGTTCTTCATTGGAATGACTTTCCTGCTTGGATGACAATGCTTGTGTGCACCTGCTCCTTTCTTTCCAGGATGTACTTGACAGCATGTGGGGAATCCTGGGAGCCAGGTACACAGAACTCAGCAGCCCTTTCATCACTGAGAACCAGCAAGGTGCCCTGCTGCAGGGCATGGTGGAGCTAGTTAATATCGGGAAGGAAAAGCTTGTTCAGGACCACTTACAACAAACCAAAAGTAAAGTTGCTTTACAGGCTCAAATACAAAATCACAAGGTAAGACCACAGGTCAAATGACCTCTTCACAGACCCATAATCCTACGGTGTTTCTGATATCCATTTTCTTCTTCGGTGAAATATACAGCATTCATTCTGTACCTATAAGGGTGCTTAGTGTATACCAGGAACCCTGGTAAACTCTAGGCATAGGATTGTGAGTAAAAACAGATACAGTTCCTTATTTTCATAGAGCTTTCAGCTGATTGAGAAGACACATTTATCAATCTTCAAACAAATTTAAAATTAAAATTAGGACATGATCTGTGAAAGCATTTAATAGAATAAATTGACTTGAGGATAGGAAAAGGCTGTGAGAACTGTAATCCAAAGTAAGATGTATTATTATATAGTATAATACTACAATAAATCCTTTCCTTTTTTCATTTAATAAAAACCTCTTGATCGCCAGCTAAAAATACACAGTAATCAAGGTGCTGATAATAAAAAATGTATAAGACATCATCCATATCTTCAGCAAGCTCATAGCCTAGGGCGTTTGGAAGGTAAAGCTTAGTCTAAGAAAAATTGGGAGGTAAATATTATATCCAGGATGGAGGGGAAGAGGAGAAGATATTAATTATCTACAGTGTGCTGGGCCCTTTGATAGATGCTTTTATAAGCCTTTCTATGTATCTGTCCTTTTCACGGCATAGGAGAAGGGATTCCTGCAATACGGGGGTCCCTCTGGATAACTAGAAAGGCAGGGGATAGTAAATGGGCAAGAACCACGTGAAGTAAAGCCTTCCTCTTTAAAGGTTCTTGAAGTACAAATATGGGAACCTTTGTGGACCAGAATTCCTATAAATGCCCATCAGCAAATTCCCTTTATGTAGCCATTTTTTTTTCTTATAAATGTTTATTTCAGTATAATGTTTAAAATGTCTAATATATTCATTGGCATTAGGATGTAACATTAAAAAATTGCTGTAAAAATAATATACGTTCATTTGAAAGATTTCAACAGCACAGACATAAAAGGTTGAAGACTCTTCTTGGCCCCTTTTTCTACCTTCTGCCTCTCAGTCCCATTCTCAAGAGGAAACATCTGGAGAAGGTCCTTCTAGATTTTCACTGATGCCAGTTTATGTAGCCATTTTGTTGAGTGATGTAAGAGCCAGGGTTTAGGAGCCCTGTCTGTTGACTATGTGGGCTGCTTGGGTTTGCACATCTGCCCATCTTGCTTACGTCTTGAAATTCATCAGCCACGTTGGCATCTGTCATCATCTTTTTTTTTTTTTTTTTTTTTTGAGAGAGAGAAAGATGGGGGCTTGCTGTGTTGCCCAGGCTGACCTAGAACTCCTGGGCTCTCTCAGCCTCCCAAGTAGCTGGGACTACAGGCACATGCCGCCATGCCTGGCTGGCATCTTTTTGTAATGTTTTTAAAAACTCAAAACAACTGATTTAGAAAGATTGAAATTGACTAATAATAATGTTTGCCGTTTAAAATGGATTATTTTGTGAAAAATATTAAGGATAATATTTCTTCATAATATGTTAAAATTCCTTTAGTGTTCAAAGACTAAGGGATTCATTTCAGTTTTCTTTTTGTTTTTGCATGTTTTTGACTCTACACAGGTGTCCTGGGGTTTCTGGCTTATAAAACAAAAATCATTGCATAATAATTCAAAGTAACTTAGTTTTTAAGATTTTCGCAATTAATAATTAAATAAATATCAAAACCTTTTCCATCTTACAGGTTTTTTTCCAAAAGCTTGTTGCTGACATGTTGTTGATCCAAACATACTCTGCCAAAATGTTCCCTTCTTTATTGCAAAAGAGAGAGACATTTTGGGCAGAACAAGTAACAGAAGTTAAATTACTAGAAGAAAAGTCACGCCAACGTGGCATGAAGCTGCAGAGTTTGTTGCAGGTATTTGGGTTACTTAAACTTTGTACTGAAGCTGGGAATTCCTGATTTTCAGCCGCCACTTCCAGGTGTTGAAAACAAGTCTCTAGTTGTCACTGAGCTGTAGTTAAGTGGGACACACGAGTGAGGAATGTGGATGCCTGTTTAGTTCTGTTCGCTAGTCCTCGAAGGAGAGCTTGGCCAGACTTTCTCATACACAAATTTGAGATGGTGCGCCATCTTGCTGCCTTTTAGGTTTATGTGTGAATAAGCAGAATTGTAAGCACTTTGAGACCTTGAGTGGGGTCATGTGGATGAAACAGTTAGTGGTTAAGACACCGTACTCCTTCAAGAAAACAGGCCCAGCTGTTCCGTTGTTAAAATGAATCCGTGACAACCTTGTCTCGATGTTAAGAAAAAAATTAGGCCTGCATATAAAGCTCCTTCTCAGTTTTAAGGTTTTCCCCTCTGACTTATTAAACTTTTTGCAGCCAATTACTAGCACATAAAGGAACTAAACAAAAAGGAAATATTCAACTTGATGATGTAATATGGTATTATTTTATGCTAACAAAATTTTCTACTTAGTGTGTCAAATTGATATTTATAATATTATTTCATGGTATTTAAAAGAAAAAAAGACTCCATGGGCCCTATAAAAAAAGCCAAGTGACCCACTATATGAATAGATATGAGAATTAGATTGTTTTTCCAACAGACAATTTTTAGTGTCAGCAGCTTGGCTCTGTAGTGTGCTGGAACCCTGGCCGTGGGCTTCTTTGGAAACCGGAAGTGAGGACGAGGCAGTCTTACTCCCCTGGTGAAGTTGAGCCCACACTCCTCAAACAGGCCCACGTGGCTCGGAAGAACAGTGTTCGACAGGCTTGGGCTTGGAGCAGGGAGGGCAAGAACAGCCTGATAAGCACTTCTGTTGGGAAAGGCTTTAAAAGTTAGTTCTTAGCCTTTCCAAATAAGACAAAGACTCCCATGTGGCTCTGAGGTCTCTACAGAGGTGCCGAGAGTATCCTCTAACTTAACTGTATTACTCCCTTAATCCTGTTACCACTTTCACAAGGCAAGCATAAGACACTAATGCCAACTGGATTTCTAAAAATTATGTCCTCAAAGGCAATGGAATTGTTTTCCATGAGACACTAAGCTCATACCAGGGTGGGAAACATCTCTCGGAAACACCCGGAAGCTGTGCTTTAATTTTTTGTGGTCTCAGTGTTGATTTTTGTTTTTATAATCATGTCATTGTCTAGAACCAACCTACAAAAGGGCTCCCACTGATTTTTATGTCCTTAATTTCTAGAAATGGGAAGAATTTGATGAAAACTATGCGTCTCTTGAAAAGGACCTGGAAATTCTTGTATCTACATTGCCCTCTGTGAGTTTGGTGGAAGAGACAGAGGAAAGATTACTGGAAAGAATTTCATTTTACCAGGTATTTCACTTCCATTTAAGTTGTCCATAGCAATCTGTTTTATTTTGTGTTATTTTGACCAAGTTGTTTGATTTTGAAGGTGCATGATTTGCATTGAAATGGAATATTGTTCATCACACAACTCACTATTAGATGTATTTGGGGAGACTGCAGAAGGTGTTGTGAGCTCATCAGCATGGCCACGTCTGGCTTGAGGTTAAGGCCCTTGGGTTGAGTCCTAGCTCCATCACTTACCACTTTTGTGACCTCTCTCTCTAAGCCTCAGTTTCTTTGTCTGTAGAACACAGATAATAAAGCCAGTTACAGCTGTCTCAGGAGGTGGATGTCAGTAGGCTACTGGTATAGCAATGAGCTGCAGGATGGAAAGAACTTTGTAAACCAACATTTAGTTTTATTACTATAGCGAAGCCCTGATTGGACATAGCCTACGAGAAGACAATAATCTCTTACCTGCCTCCAATGTTAAGAAAAGACCTCAAACTTTAAACTTGTATGACTTTTAGTGTTTTTATTAGTCTCTGTGTCTCCAATTTCGATGCTATAGAGAAAAGTAAACCTTAAAATGGTGTTCAAGTGGCACTGAGAACATAACCAGTAAGATAAAAACAAATGTCAAATCTTCACAGTAGGAACTTAGAACACTTATTTTTGACTTTAGAATACATGCAGTCAGAATCTGAGTTGTGTGGCTAGTGGTAGTTATCAAATAATCAACTTTAAAACTTCAAAAGCAGGTTTATTGCCCAAATACACTGGATAGAAAGTGAAAGCAAGAAATACTTGGCAGAGCCCTGCTGTTCCTTGGAGGCATGTCAGCCCCAATCCGGAACCTTTTCAGAGGCTGGAATACTGTATTTATACTCTCTAGATGCCCAGAAAGCTACAGTTGGTCTGGTTGCCACTTTATTCTATTGAGCCTAACTCTAAGGTAAATCTGGGTCCTCTGGGATGGGGCTTCTGTTTAATTTGTTATTAATCTGGGGATACAGAAGGTACCATCTGAACAGCTGAAAGAATACAGCTGACAACAGGCTGGGCGTGGTGGCTCACACCTGTATCCTAGCACTCTGGAGGCTGAAGTGGGAGGCTCGCTTGAGGTCAGGAGTTCCCAACCAGCCTTAGCAAGAGCAAGACCCCATCTCTAGTAAAAATAGAAAGAAATTAGCTGGACAACTAAAAATAAAAAAAAAAAAATTAGCTGGGAATGGTGGGACATGCCTGTAGTCCCAGCTACTCAGGAGACTGAGGCAGGAGGATTGCTTGAGCCCAGGAGTTTGAGGTTGCTGTGAACTAGGCTGATGCCAAGGCACTCTAGCCTGGGTGACAGAGCGAGACTGTCTCAAAAAAAAAAAAAAGAAAAGAAAACAGGTAGTATTTTAAGACTCATTATATTAAGAAACAGTCTAATATTAGCCAACCTAAAATGAGCCTGATTATTTCCTGCCAAAGTGACCATATCCCTTAAAATGTGAGTGTGACTCTATTAGATTTGAGATATTAAATAGAAAAAGAATTATTCTAAGACTTGTAAATAAATTTGCCAAACTAAAAGAAGACACATCTCATAAAGTCCATCTCATGTGTAGACTTCCATAGGCCGTTCTCCATCGGGGTCAGGGGGAGGTATGTGTGTGTCCAGCTGATGTCATCACCCCGATCAGTGGATGTCTGTGGGTCATGGAACCTAGGGGTCAGTTGAGTGGCCTTTGAAGTCAAACAAACCCATGTTCAAATGCTGGCTGGGCTGAGTGACCAGTGCTCAGACTGTCCCCCATGTATAAAATGGATTAAAACTTCTCAGAGGTGTTCTAAAGATGAAGTATCTGTCACTTAAGGGTTAGAAAATTAGACCTTTTTTTGAAATGCTGATGTTGGACATTTTATTCTAGCCCACAGGCTCAGGCAGGGGGAGGAGATTACAAATGGGAGTGGTGAAAAGGACAATGGAAGGGGAATTTTTTTGGTGATTTCTAAAAAGGCTTAAATTAATTGGAAAATAGGAAAACTTCTATTTTGATAATTTATTTAAGATTAAACAACTGTCGGGGCTAGTGGCATTAGCTGAACCCATCTGTGGAAGATAACTGCCTTTAGACAGGCTTCTTTTGAAGGAGTCATTGTATTCACATTTATGAAGAATCGCATTTTTCTTGAAGTTGAATTAATGATGGTACTGTCTGTTTTCATTTCTTCTCTTCCTTCCTTCTCTTCTCTTCCTTTCTCCCTCCTGATTTTTTACATTCAGCAGACTCTAGAAATGATTTTTCCTCCTAGTATTTGCATCTAAGGGATAATGGAGAAATATTTTCTTATTTATCCCCTTCATATGTCTAGGTCACAATCTGAAATGCCTCCAGGGAGGGGCCAGGCAGGAGAACAGAAATAAGGAAGGCTGGCTGGGTCTGCAGTCAGGAGTGGTGGGGACTATGGTTAGCGGGGTGCTAAAGAGAGTAGATTCTTCTAGAGGGGGGCCTCTGCTCCTGGGATCTCGCCATCCTCTGCCACGTGAGAATGTGGACCAACAATGGCTAGATCTTCCACTGTTCCCAGAGACACTGGAAATCCTGATCGCTGTGTAAAATTTCCTGATTTTCAAAATAATCTTTAGGTTGCATAAAATCTGTCTGCAAGCTAAGTGAGGCCTAGAGACTGCCAGCTCATTTTTTGTTTTTGTTGTTAGATGGAGGAATTAACTATAAGATCTAAATCTTTGAATGTAGGGGTTTTGTTTGCATGCCATACGTCTGTAGAGTTAATCTGTGCATTGAATGCATTGGATGGACACTGTCATCTTGAGAGGTGATCAATAAACCATTAATCCTGTCTCCAGTCAGACTATGCTCTTGAAGATTGGGAAGATGTTAATGTTTCGTCAGTAGCCACTAATTAGTGGAGGTTTTTAATGAAGTATTTGCAAATACATTGGCAGACTTTGTTTTTTAATTAATTCATTCTGTGACTTTTTTATTAGCAAATAAAAAGAAACATTCGTGGAAAGCATGCCCGCCTTTGCCAAACTCTGAATGAGGGCAAACAGCTGGTGGTGTCTGTGAGCTGTCCTGAATTAGAGGGACAGATTGCAAAACTGGAGGAGCAGTGGTTGTCCCTGAACAAGAGAATTGACCACGAACTCCACAGACTGCAAACACTTCTCAAGCATCTGCTCAGGTCTGTCTGCCTAGGGATTGACTGCCTTCAGATTTTGCTGTGGAGAAAGACCTCACGCGGATTCCTGCTAAATTAGACCTCAGCTAAATTTTCCAAGGGGCCCCTGTTGTACTGTTTTGTGTGTGTGTGTGTTTGGACAATCTAAAGCAGTTGGGTCCCTCCTCTGAGCTAAACAGGATCTGGAGTCTCCGATATTGGTTTGCTAGACACAGGATAATACGTAATCAGTTTGCTGGGGATCATTTATACATTTATACATTTCTTGGGAAACTAGGAATTGTGTTATAAAATAATACAAATGTTACCTTTATGCCATGATGATGTTCTTTCCCGCCTTCTTCCAAACGTTTTAAAATTTAAAAGAAATTAAATGATTTTAGCTAACAGACTAGTTTGAAAAAGTCTTTTGAGTTCTTCAGAGAATTTGTTGTGCTTAGCTGGTATAATCTTAAACCAGAGGAAGGTGGAGAACATAGAACATTTAAACCTCATTCTCATCCCTGCCTCTTAATCTAAAGAAGTTTAAAAGTTACTAGAAGGGTAGGATTTTGTCTGGGTATTTTCATCACCCAGATGAGTATGTTGGTGTCAGCCAACAGCAGTTTGCTATTATGCAGTTTATATAAATACTGGCTATATTTTTACTATAAACAGATTTTTAAAGAACATTTGATGAATAAAAATCATCTCTGTCCTTATCCATAGGTATACTTTTGTGTAGCTGTAATAAGAAATTAAGAATTTTAGACTTTCAAATGCCTCTTTGTTCTTGATTAGCCATAATGGAGAGTCCTAGAAAATGCCAAGAGCATCGCATTTGGGGCATGATATAAAACATGGTATAATCCTTACATATGTCATGATTTTCTGAATGTTAGGGCTGACCACAAGAAAATATGCAATAAAATAAGAAACTGTGCTGGTGATGCATGTCATCATCAGAGTACAGTTCTAATTTCCTTTTTCTTTCACTGTGCTCCTGTTAGTTATAACAGAGATTCGGATGAGTTAACCAAGTGGTTGGAATCGTCTCAGCAAACTCTGAATTACTGGAAAGAACAGTCCCTCAATGTGTCTCAGGACTTGGATACAATCAGAAGCAACATAAATAATTTCTTTGTAAGTTGTAATAGAATATGCTGGATAATTATTTGTATCAAGGAAAAAGCATCAGTGTTGATGTGATAGTCTCCATATTTGTGGAAAATGGATAAGACTTGGGCTAATAGCAACTATGTTCTTCAAACCTAGAGCTATTTATATTGTTCATTTATATATTTATAATGATAAAGTATATTTTTCATTGACCTTATAAAATATATATATATATAAAACTTGCTCTGACAAATGCAGAAAATACCTTCCCCCAAACAAAAACAATCTTAAAAGGATTATTAATTTTTAAATATTAAAGTTAATACATGCATGGTTTTATATTGTATATAAAATTAATATTTCTACTAAAAAGTTTTTTATTCTATTGTTTTGAGATTTTTTTTTTGGAGGGGAAAAAAAGTATTACTTTTGTAATATAAATTGTACTTAATGAAACCTAATCTTTTCCAGTGGTCATTTGCCTGTCTTTTTTCCATTTTCCATATTTTGTAGCTATGGTTGTACCTATGGTTATTTAGTTTGGTATTAAAATGTAAATATTTTTAAAAGATACTTGAAAGAACGTATACCTAGGAAAGATTTCAAATATTTAATTAAAAATTTATTGCAAGCAGTTCATTTAATATGAACTTTGTGTTGGGTTCCGTAGCTTCTTATAAAACTTACCATTGAAATAATGACTTGGCTATTTAAAAAAATATTAACCCACTAGGTTATAAGCTTCTTGTGAGGGGCATGAACCCCATCTCTTTTTGCTCCCCACTATATATCTAATGCCTGGAATAGCGCCTGGCACTTAGTAAGAAAAAGAGTGTGTGTGTGTGTGTGTGTGTGTGTGTGTGTGTGTATACATATTCAGATATTTACTATTTTTAGTTTTGGACTCTAAACAATTATTGTGACTCTTGCAATATTTAAATTTTAAAACTATTTCCTTTAGGAGTTTTCGAAAGAAGTTGATGAAAAGTCTTCCTTGAAAACTGCTGTTATAAGTACTGGGAACCAACTTCTTCACCTTAAAGAAGCTGATACAGCTACACTGAGAGCATCTTTAGCACAGTTTGAACAAAAATGGACAATGCTCATCACTCAACTTCCAGATATTCAAGAAAAACTTCACCAGGTAAGTATTTAAAGACCCAGCATTTGAATTAGCATTCCCTTATTAGCTCACAAGTCTTTAAAAATTATTTCTCCGACTCAATAATTTTCATTGACACTGCCTATTTTTCTCTGGCACTGCTGAATATAGGTCTTAATTACTGAACTCTCTTCCAATGGGATCTTTCTTAAGAGAGAAATCAGGCTTAATTACTTTATTTCTCAGTTTATCTGTGCCACTGTGTTAGTTTATGTGAAGGTCACTGTCATTGTTTTGGGGTCGCTGATTCTAAGTTTGAATGCTGGGTTTGTTTTTGTGAGTAGCCTGCATAATTATGAAGCAAGACCTTTTATCGAATCAGATATCATCTTTAGTGATGCCTTGATTCATTTTGTTAACTGCAGGTAATTAAATGGAAATCATTTTGTTCTTGCAGCTTCAGATGGAGAAATTGCCATCTCGTGAAGCAATCACAGAAATGATTAGCTGGATGAACAATGTGGAGCATCAGACCGCAGATGAGGACTCTGCCCGTCCACCAGGTTCTGTGTCTCAAGTTAAAAATCTTCTGCAGAAGCACAAGGTAATTATGCAAAAGGAGCAGCAGTCTTTTCATTAAATAAGAAGGCAAATCAGTTGGAGGGAAAATTCTGAACAAAGAGACATGTAGGATATAATTTTGAAAAATTAATTCTAGGGGTAAGAAATGGGGTGGTGGAGGATTCTAAAGAGATAAGTTAGTATACTTGCTCTTTTTCCATTTAAATTCCTTTGGTAGCTCCCATCAGCACAGGATAGCTCAAGCTTTTAACAGACTCTGGCCCCTACTTACCTCCCAGTCTCATCTTTTCGTTCCCTCTCATAAACCCTGGGTCCTGGCTAGACCCAGCGATTTTCAATCCCAGCTGTTTCTGGTGCTCTTCCTCATGCAGTGTGCATGCTGTGCCTTTGGCCTGGAGTGCCAGTACCCCGCTTTTAGCTGAATAAATGCTTCTAGTCATCTTTCAAGAGTTAGCTCAAGTATCTCCTCATTTGGAAATCCACCCCTGACTCTCCCAGCCGGAATAGGTGGCTTTCCTGGATTAGACATCTGTGTGATGCTATCAGTAGTTCCTGTCACGTGATCTTATAATTATTTGTTTGCTTGTCTGTCTCCCCACCTTTACTGTGCTTCCTGAGAGCAGGAGCTGTCTTTCCCCTCCCTAAAATAGCACACCTGGCCCAATACCTGCATCTAATAGGTGTCAATATATAATCTTTGAGTAAGAGAATGAGTGAGAAAAAGTTGATATCCTACAAATAGATATGAATGTGGTCTTCTACATGATATTTTAATTTCGAGTAGATTTAATTAACATTTAACAAGCCACACACAAACATCTGTTGTGTGCCAGGCAGTATTTTGGACATTATGAATACAGAGATGAAAGACGAGCTTGGTAGTTGCTTTCAAAGACCTCACAGGCTGATGGAGCAGCTGGATGAGTGGCTTCATCACCAAGCATGACGTTAGCAGAGGGTTTTGTTTTTACATGCCATCACATCCTAACTTTAAGTAGTAGAATGTTTAAAAGGTTTAAATGTGTATATTCTTGCAGGCTCTAGTAACCTAGCATATACCACATGGTTTCCCCCCACATGTCTCCAAAGGAGGTGCTAGAACTTGCTAGGATCAAACTCAACAGGTTCCAGGCTTAATGGAAACACGGTTGGCCTGGGTAGGTTTGGGATTGGTATGGAATTTACAGCCACCCAAACTATCCTGGGAGGCCTAGGCTGTCCTCAAAGGCATAGAGAAGCTGCCTAAATTGGCAAAGTTCCTCAAAGGGTCTTCTAGAAGAGGCTTAACTTCCTATTTCCAACCTAGTTGTTTCCATGAGCCCTCAGGATGGCCCAGAATTCCAGCACAACTCTCAGGCAGCCTCTCATAGGAACCCTTTGGTAACACCCTGGGTCCTGATTTTGGACTGCCATTCATGGTGTTCCCTTGACTTTTCAGCCTGTTTAAAAGCAGTGAGTCTCTCTGTTCCCAAGAATGTGTAATTCCCTAAAAGAATTAAATTCCGCTCAAATAAATCAGACTCATGAGGGGTGGGGAGGGTGGACAGTAACTCCTGACAGGTGCCCCTTCATTAACGGATGAGAGCTTGGCGCCCCCTAGAGTGCATGAAGGGAAATCCGGTTCGTCTAACCCGCTTCCGTTTAGGTTTTGGGTGTTTAATTTCGCTTGTTTGTTTGTTTTAGGAGTTTAGAATGGAAATGGACTATAAACAGTGGATAGTTGACTTTGTTAACCAGTCACTACTTCAGTTAAGCACCTGTGATGTAGAAAGCAAGCGCTATGAAAGAACGGAGTTTGCAGAGCACCTGGGGGAGATGAACCGCCAGTGGCACCGGGTACATGGAACACTGAACAGGAAGGTGTGTTTCTGGGTCACAGATGAATGTGTGGTTTGGCCTTTGTAAGATACCAGCTTCTGAAAAATCCAAGAAGACATTCAATAGTTGATTTACAGTTAAGCCCCAATAATCATCTCAATTATAGACCTTCTGTCAATGCTATGTTTTAACATTCTCCATTGGTGCATATAAGAGTATGAAATAGTTCTTATATTCTATTGAGTTTTCTTAGTGGGAAATTGAGTTAGGCAAGTGAAGAGGAGAAATTTTGTTTAAGAGGATGTCAAGTGTTATGTCAGGCTACTAAATGATCAGAGATTGTGACATTTTCCGTGAAAGCAGATGTTCCAAAGGGACAAAGCTATTTCAGCTTAGAAAAGATGACTAAAAGGAAGAAAAAAAATTATGTGGCTTTTTGGTAGATTTTTCACTCCATGACTCTTTCAGAGATTAGGAAAACTTATTCCTTAAAAATGTTTAGTATTTATATATATTGGCAGTGACAATTGGTTGATTTGTTTACTGCGTAGAGAATGCATACAAATGGATTTATGCAATTAAGGTTCAAGTACATAAATGGACAAAGAACATGAACAGACAATTCAGAAAAGAGGAAATTCCAGCTAGCAAATAAACATGGAAAGATGTCAACTTCAATTATCAGATATTTAAAATAAACATTATATAGCATATGCTTATTCAATTAGGAAAATTTAATAAGATAAACTTAAAGTTGAAAGCTGTCACGTTCATACATTGCTGATAATGACTTAAATACTCTTTTGGAAAGCGTTTGTAAAATTTAAAGAGCCATAATAACCATCTTATAATCAAGCAGGTCACCTCTTATACATTTAAGTAAATAGTCCTTCAAAACAGAAAAAGATTATGCATAAACTGTTCAGCTCAAAATTATTTATACTGGTGAAAATGTCGAATGCCTTAATTTCCAGCTCTAGAGAAATGACTAAATTATACTGTGTCCATTTGATGAACTGTTAGGCAGCCTTTTAAAATTAATATCACCATATGTCGTGACACAGTGAGTGCTTATGACATTGGAAAAAAGAATATAAACATTTTTACAAGGCCAGGCATGGTGGCTCATGCCTGTGATTCTAGCACTTGGGAGTCCAAGGTGGAAGGATTGCTTAAGGCCAAGAATTCAGGACCACCTGAGTAAGAGTGAGACCCTGTCTGTACAAAAAATAGAAAAATTAGCCAGGCTTGGGCCTGTAGACCCAGCTACTCAGGAGACTGAGGCAGGAGGATTGCTTGAGCTCAGGAATTTGAGGCTGCAGTGAGCTATGGTGACGCCATTGCACTCTAGCCTGGGTGGCAGAGCAAGACCCTGTCTCAAAAAAAAAAAAAATTTTTTTTATATGTACCATGATTCTAGCCTAATAAAAATGGTATTAGAAATAAGAATCACGGACATTGAGGGCAATGATTATTTATCAAATTGATGAATTGTGATATTATTGATATAGAAAACTTTAAGCAACCCTAATGAAGAGAGTTTGGGGCAAGAAAATTTTCTTATACTTTGCATATATTAATAACTCAATGAGAAGTATTGAATGTTAGCAATATGATTTTATTTTGTGCAGATATTATAAAGCTCCAAAACAGCCAGCTTTCTCAGCAGATTAGCTTTCACTTTAAACATGAGATTTTTTTTTGTAAAAGGGAGCTTTAATTCTGTTTCCTGATTTATGAATCTTTATTTCAGAAATTATTGGAGCATCATATTATGTGACATATTAGAAATTTGGGAAGAAACAACAGTGTTCTTTTAAAAATAACATCATGGTATTTACATTTTAAAGCATGTAGTTTATAATAAAACTTTTTCATAATTTTTTTTTATTATTTATAGATACAACATTTAGAACAACTTTTGGAGAGTATCACTGAGAATGAGAACAAGATACAGATTTTGAACAACTGGATGGAAGCGCAAGAAGAGAGACTGAAAATGTTACAAAAACCTGAAAGTGTGATCTCGGTCCAGAAGCTGCTCCTGGACTGTCAGGTGAGAACCACGTCCTATCCGACACGCCAGCTTCGGCTACGGGTCACCAGGCTTGCCCCAAGGAGGAAGATAAGTTGCTGTAGCTTCTGGAGACTCCTCCAACTCCCCTATGTTTACTATTATGTATGTTAGAAAATCTTCCATGGGTTTTACAAAACTGCAAAGAAGATATTTTCATGGTTACAGTATTGTTGCTCTGGTTTGAGTAGTACTCCTGGGGGGGCGGGAATATTTAAAGGGAATTTTGATTTAGATGCTTTCCAGTTTTTGTGTTTTTTATTATTTTGCCCAATATTCACAAAACTACTCTGAAGCTTTCATTATTTTTAGTATTTCAAAAGCTCTTTGTTTCGGCCAAGCGCTGTGGCTCACGCCTGTAATCCTAGCATTCTGGGAGGCCAAGGCGGGAGGATCATTTGAGTTCAGGAGTTCGAGACCAGCCTGAGCAAGAGCGAGACCCCATCTCTACTAAAAATAGAAAGAAATTAATTGGACAACTAAAATATATAGAAAAAAAAATTAGCCAGGAATGGTGGCGCATGCCTGTAGTCCTAGCTACTCGGGAGGCTGAGGCAGAAGGATTGCTTGAGCCCAGGAGTTTGAGGTTGCTGTGAGCTAGGCTGACGCCTAGGCACTCTAGCCCGGGCAACAGAGCCAAGACTCTGTCTCTCCAAAAAAAAAAACTCTTCATTTCATCAGAAGAAAATGATTTTCTTCTACCTATTGTGCACTGGGTTTTAAAAGGACCACTTGTCCTCTGGACCACTGTCTGAATTCCATTTGGGCCTGAGGGTGTTGTCTGTGCCCTGTGTTTGTTCAGCTGTGCTTTGCCAAGTCACTTTGTCTTTGACATGCCCTCTCTCAAGTGCAGATCGACCCTGCTTATGCACGGCCCTTGGGTCACCCCTATGCAAAGCACTTCAGCTGTCACCATAGCTGCCAACCACGTGGACATATCACACAGTCACTGTTGGACTAGAAAGTCTTGCGTCTGCCAGAAAAGAGAAGCAGATCTCTCTCTCTGTCTCTCTCTCTCTCTCTCTCTCTCTCTCTCTCTCTCTCTCTCTCTCTCTCTCGGCAGGCCCAGCCCCCGAGTGTTACAGCCCCCCAACAGCAATACTCTCCCAGTCCCGGGGCCAAGGAGGTAATCTGCCCAGATATTAAAAAAAATAGAGAAAAAAGTTATTTAAAAACAAACCACATGTATCTGGATGGAAACGGAATGCTAAGGAGAGCGTGCACGAATGTATCCTAAATTTGTAAACTGGGAGATATGAGAGGAATTCAAAATGAACCCTTTTCAATGAGAAAGATCTTCTGTGTTTTCCACATTTTCTGTAATGAACTTACAGTTCTTTAATAATTAAAAAAAAAAAAAGTTTAAACTTTTTCCAAGTTGGGTTCCCACCCCAATCCTGAGAAGGGCAAATGAGCGACTCTGACGGTCATTCATCTATGAAGAGTGGCCTGGCCCTCTTGACCACTGGCTCCGTGGTCCTTGTCGTAGAGGGCTGCTGTAGTTTTCTGAAAAACGTGTTCGTAGAGAGTGGACCAGAGTGGGGCACCTGTTGTGAGTGAGTTAATAAACTTAGAGGCACAAAAAGATATTAAAGCTATTATCGACTGAACTACCAATGATTATATCATCTGTCTTTTCTATGATGTGTTATGGTTTAAAATCACCTTCCTGCTTGTGGTGTCATTTGAGTCCTAAGCTCTGCGTGGTGTGGGGTATCATCACTGTTTTCTAGATGAGAAAAATGGAGACTTGGGGTTTGATGACTTATGTGTGGTCACAGAACCAGCACAGGGCAGAGGTGGAAGGAGGACCAGGTCTCCTGGATCCTTTCTCCTATACCATGATGATTGTTGCCTAGACTCTCCTAAAATATAAAGCTATGTAATATATAATTAAGAATATTATGATTAAAGTGTCTTTGATGTAATGCTATTTAATTACATACTCATTAATGGCATTTTTACTTGAAAATCGTGAACTACTCTTACACCTTACTAATTGTTTTTGTTTTATTGTGCATTTGGAAACCTTTTCGTCTTTTCCTTCCAGGGTGTAGAAAATCAACTTGCAATTAAATCCAAAGCACTGGATGAGTTGAGACAAAGTTGTCTGACTCTGGAGAGTGGAGCAATGCCTTTGTTAGAAGATACAGCATCCAGAATTGATGACTTATTTCAAAAGAAGAGCAGTGTAATCAGTCAGGTACTGGAATTCATTTCAGTGGTGCTCCTTCTCGTCACATATTCTTTTTTTTTGGAGACAGAGTCTCGCTCTGTCACCCGGACTAGAGTGCCGTGGCATCAGCCTAGCTCACAGCAACCTCAAACTCCTGGGCTCAAGCAATCCTTCTGCCTCAGCCTCCCGAGTAGCTGGGACTACAGGCATGCGCCACCATGCCCGGCTAATTTTTTCTATATATTTTTAGT
>CAUYRT010044323.1:0-23038 GCA_963574885.1 Lepilemur ruficaudatus | reverse complement strand
TATAGCTGTTCCAGTCTCCCTAGGTAATTTATTTTATCAGGAGACTAAAGTTTGTGGATCAATTCCTCATCTAACATTTTCAAGTCAAACTTCCGTTCAGTGCAATGCAGGTTTTGGGCTCCTGAGAGGAGGAAGGTGCACCGCAGAATTCCTGCAGGAGTTCACGGAGCAGCACAGGAGAAGTCATGGGAAAGCCACCCACAGAAGCAGCCCGAAGGAAGTACGATGTCAGCAGATGGGAGGGAGAGATTAGTTCTGGGGTGTGTGTGTGTGTGTGTGTGTGTGTGTGTGTGTGGAGAGCAATCAATGCAGCATCTTTTACTTCTGGAGAGAATGTGGGAGCTGGCGCTTCTCGGGTTCTCTTTGCTTTGAGTTACCTTTTGGAATGAGAGATTTTGGAGGGTGGGAGCGGGAGACCCACAGGGAGCATGTGGCCTTAGTGCTTGACAGAAATGATCATGTGGGCGAAAGCGAGACCTCCTGAGGCAGAGCTACATAAAGAGGTTAACATGACAAAGAGCTGGGGACAAGATAAGAAGGGACACCTGTGGGTGGGTCAGGAGAGCTTCTCTTCGGGGCCTAGGCACCCACCCTCTGAATAACACAGAACAGCCCAGTGAAGTGGTGTGACAAATGCGTGGGACGCTGGCCAAAGCACCTTGCTTAAAATAACACACTGGCCAAAATGGTGACCTGGTGAAAATGAATATTGCCATTTTTCCAGATACTGATATATTATTTTGCCGGATGGGAAGTTCAGCAATATTTTCTTTTGTGTATTCCTAAACATTTTTGCTCATTTTCTAGAATATTGAAGATTTTTAATAGTCTAGGATTTTATTGTTTTGCTAATGTTTTATTTCCAATTTACTTTTAGCCAATTTCAGACTCTTTTACTTGCTGGTGGATGTTTCCATGGATTCTTAAAATTTTCCATTTAGCTGTCAGTGAAGTCTCCACCTGAAAAAAAAAATTGGTTGAAAATGAATGTTTCTAATCACCTGCTCAGGCTTTTGTACCATCTATAAAACTTAATTGCATGTAAAAGCAGTTTTGTCCACTTTCTAAATTATTATTTTTAATCATTAATTCATTTGTAATTAATCAGATAACAACTGTCCCAGTTTGCCTGGGACCAAGGGGGTTTCCCAGGACATGGGACTTTTGGTGTCCAAACTGGAGCATTCTGGGCAAACCAAGATTATAGTCACCCTAGGTGACACTGCCTGCTGTGGCGGAGATGGCCAGTGTCCCCCACACATTGTGCTGCATCCTTGCCCAGCCCCCCTTGGCATCTGTGTGCGCCTGTGTTTCTCATCCATGGCTGTGATATGAGCGGAGATGCGGACGCAAGCTCTTGCCGGCTTTCTCCTCCTGTGTGACCTGGATGTCGACACCCAAGGCAGACATCCAGATGGCAAGTCTGGGCTGAGTGTGGCCAAGGACCCCACCATCTGCCCTGCCACCACTGCCATGGGCCTTCACGAAACAAGAAACAAGCTTCTATGGGCTTAAACCAGTGAGATGTCAAGGTCTATCTGTTCCAGCAGCTGGTGCTATCATAATTATAATTAATACTATAATTAATATATCCAGCCTTTTAAGCCATTTTTTAACTATTTTGATTGTATATTCTTTTTATAATAGAAAGGCTAGGGAGCTCTACCATATGCATTGTCTTAACCATTCCATAATATTCTATCGCCACAATTTGATACGACTTTTGCTGTCAGATTTGAAGCTACAGTGAAAAGACTGAGATTCCCCCAAGTAGATTCAGGCTCAGTCTGGACTTTGACAGAGAATTCTCAGAGCCAGAGTAGCAGACGTATCAATCAGGAAAAGGCCCCCTGGCAGGTGTCCTTTCTGCAAGGGGCTGGATGAAGGAAAGATATAAGATCACTGAAGGTAATAGTTTTCTTCCCATACAACCTACAAAATCATGCTTTTATTATTCCTTCCCCTAAGCTCATGAAAACTGTATATAAACTGCCTCTTGACTTCAAATCTAGAATCTCTAAAAGCTAAGCCAAGCTGGCAGCTCTGTGAGTAATAGGAGCATGTCCACAGCCCCTTTGCTAACCAGAATTTCCTATATTTTTAAAAACCTGGGAATAATCATGCCTATCTTTATGCATTAAATGAGACTATGTATTTTAAAATGCCTAGCAACACCTGACACTTAGAAGATGCCCCGTAAATCTTCTTTTCTTTCTTTATCTGCAAAAACAATAGCATTAACGTTTTTCCCGCTTAGTCACATGATTCGGCTGTGCTAGGGTAGTGCATCAGTTTGAGTCCTCTGAGGAGCAGATGCTAAGATGAAGTTAGATGTACAGGAGATTCATGGGGGAAGTGCCTGGGAATAACAGGGGGCAGAAGGAACAGGAGGTGCAGGGAACTGTCACTGTGATGCTGGTCTGACACCTGGGACAGGAGAGGGACGGAGGGAGGGAAGAGAGGGTAGGAAGAGCCTGAGAGTTTGCAGCTATGTGAAAGTCTCGGCCAGCCAATGGCAAGCCCCAGAGCAAAGACTGGCCAGTAGAGGGTCCTACATTGGGGAGGAATTGCCTGGCTCTAAAGTCCCACTGTGCCTAGTCACTGGGAGCAGCCCAGGGAAATCACGGCCTATTGTGAGCTGTTTTGCACCCTGCAGGGGCAGAGGCTGGCAGCCAGCTATGCTGCCTGCAGCAGGTTGCCTCTGCAAGGGAGACTTGACCCATGCAGTCCCATAGTTGCCAGGAATATAGGAGGAAAATTGTCCCCCAAATGCACAGAAAAGCAACAGTCACCTCTACTATTATTGTCTGTTGAGGTTTTCTCATAGATTTCAGCTTATAGCGAAAAGCCAAACCTTCAAGAACTGAAAAAAACTACCAAGTGAAAAGTCTTGCTAAGATAGATTGGGTTTTGCAACACAGCCAGTAGGTGGAAAGGCCTCCCACATAATCAGACTCAAAGCAGCACAGCATCCACCGCCTGAGAATTCAGGAGCTGCCTGGTGCCTGCTGGGTTAATTTCAGCTCCTCCAGATGAGACTGCAAAGTGTCACTAGCAGAGGTTCTATCCCTGACTGAATGAAGTCTGATAATTAATTCTCCACTTTTAAGATGTGAAATGAAAAGTTCACTGAGGCCTTGAGCATGTTGGGAGAATGATAGCGCTTGAGGATTAACAGACTGAAGTTTGGGAAGATTTTTTTGGGGGAAAACCTGTTTTTGTTTTCCATGCCCCAAAGAGATAAAGGTTTAAAAGAAAGTTAATGGGGGATTTAGAGGCAGGGCTTTGTTTCCAGCATTTTCTCTGGCTCAGGTTACTAGGCCGATTTGGATGTCAGAGTCTTCAGTATAAAAAAAGTAGGGTTTTTAAAAAATTTTAGTATAAAAAGCCTGTATACAACCCGAGCAAGAGCAAGACCCTGTCTCGACTAAAAATAGAAAAATTAGCCAGGTGTGGTGGTGTATGCCTGTAGTGCCAGCTACGCGGGAGGCTGAGGCAGGAGGATTGCTTGAGCCCAGGAGTTTGAGGTTGCAGTGAGTTATGATGATGTCACTGCACTCTACCTAGGGCGACAGAGTGAGACTCTGTCTCACAAAAAAGACTGTATAGGTTTTTTTTTTAGTGTAAAAAATCTGTATAGTATAAAAATCACCCTGCTCTGCTAGTTCTTATCTTCACATGGGAGAGACTGACAAGTTCAAATTTTAAATGGATAGTATCTGGTGTGGATCCAAGTTTACATAATTTGGGGGCCATCTTTTAGAAAAAGGATAGAAAATATTAAAACAACTTAGGTAGGAAAATATTAATACCTAGGATGAGTAAAGACATCACAACAAATTACAGATAGGAAATATCTGTCAAGTAGTGCAAAAATCACACAAGTTAGAAAAATAACCTAATATTTTAAGGAACTAAGCACCTGACACACCTCCATGGTACTTTTTCCTTAATTTTTCTGGTTTTTGTCCACTTCTTATAAACAATGATTTTGTAAGATTATTTTCTCTAGAGAGACTAGAAAGGTAACTCAGACTTTCTCAAGCATGTTTGATAGGATGGATAAAATATGTAACTTCATATACTGAAGTACGAACTATTTGTATTATTAGCTATAGGTTTATGTGTTACAGACACAGGAATTCTAATAAATTCTATTTAATGTAATTACCATAGAAAAAGAAAGAATAATGCATGATGTTTATAATCGTATATGTTTTTTCACTGAGTATAACCCTAACAAGAGAGAGCTTCTATTTTGACTAGGCATCAATGGAGAAGTGTCAAAAATAAAATCAGATCAAGTTAGGAAAAATTTGAAAGTTTATTGTCATACAAAAAGTATAGATCTCTATCCAGGAGACTTGAAACCGTGTAGTGAGAAGCTCACCTTACAACAGTTAAAGCACAGTTTACAAAACATAAAGGAGGAAGTATTTTGAACTTTTTTGTGACTGGCTGTTGTATAGTAACTTTTTATTTAGGGCAAATAGAGCTATTTAAACTGATTTGTTTATAGCTGACTGGTTTAATTTCACTCAGTCGTGCTGAGAAGGGTGCAAAGCGTATGTTTTGTGTTTATGATTAGAAATAGCGTTTCAAGGAAATCAGGATGGCTTCAGTTTTGGTTACGTGGTTGTGGCCCGTCAGCCTTCGGGTATATCTCAACTGTGGCCTCCATTTTAATTGTTCTTTAACAGAACTGAATCCTCTGCTTACATTTTTACACGTCTGGGAATTGAAAAGATTTTCCCCAGACAAGCTTCTGGCTTGAGACATTCAAACCTTGTCTCTCCTCCACCACCTACGTATTTGCAGTGCCAGGTGCCAGAGGACACTTTCCAGCGCCAGGATTCCCCCTCGCCCTGTGGTGTCCTCGCGCCAGCAGCTGAGTGATCAGTGCGGTCTGGCGGGGGCTGTCCTGGAAGCCACTCTTAGCACTGTGACCCCAGCCACGACTTCACTTGCAGTAGACTGCAAAAGCACACCTAAGTGTATCTCCCAGACCCAAATTAAGAGTATCCCCAGTTTTGTTCCTTCTTAGTGGGATCCCCAAAATGCTTGCAGACTCTCCACATTCCAATAAGGGCAAGTGAATGAAGGGGAAATTGGAGCTGAAAGAGGCGTCATCAGTGTTAACAACTTGCGGTTAAAACATCTCAATTTTGCAAGTCTACCAAAGTATCTGACCACACGAACATGTTGCCAGGAAAGGGTCTGTGCATGTGAGGGGTCATTCTCAGTAAAGCCACCTCTGGTGAGGGTCCAGGGGAAATTGCTCCATGGAAGGGGGAGATGCTTGTATCTGGAAGTGAGACGAAAATCTGAGACACTGATGTGCAGGCTGTTTCCTCTTCCTACAAAATGTCCCTGAAAACTTGCTGAAAGATTGTGAGAAAATGCAAGAGTAGACTTAGGAGATCTATGGGCAGAGGAGGTGCTCTGATTTTAGAGGGCTCAAAAATAATAAAAACCTAATTAATATGCTCTCTTTTTTAGGCACAATCTTTATATTTTATTTTTAGAAAAGGTATTATATTTATAAGCTTGCAAAATTAAAAAGGCACAAAAGAACACACATGGAAAAGACTCTGTGCCATACCCGTGTCCCCAACAGCCCATTCTATTATCTCAAGGCACCAATAGTATTGGTTTCTTGTATCTCAATTCTGCCCTTGCAAACAATTATGGATATATGTGGTCATATTCATATTTGCATTTAAATTATTTACTATTTATATACATGTGTTATGGTCTTTTTTCCCCTTTAAAAAATAAATGCAAGCATACTACAGGCATCATTCTGCTCCTCACTCATCTCACTTAATAATATATCACAGAAATTGTTCCTCATCATAAAAATCTTTCTTATTCGTTTTTATAGTTGCATAATCTGTTGTCAGAATTCATAACTAAGTACCCTATTAATGGACATTTGGTTCATTTGTGAGTTTTCCTAGTATAAACAAGGCTTCAATGCATGCATTATTTCTCCTATATGCAGGTATGCCTGTGGGATAAATTCTTTGAATGGGAATTGATATGTAAAGGGTACATGGGACTTTTATTAGATATTGCTAAGCTGGCATCTGTAGAGTTTGTCCTAGCTCATTTTGACCTGCAGTGTATGACAGTGTTCTTTCCTTGCATCCTTGCCAACAAAGTCTATCTCAAAACTTTTGATCTTTTCCAGTCTCAGAGATTAGAAATGGCATTTAAGTGTGGTTTTTCATGTGCATTTCTTTCATTTTGAATGCACCTACCTGACCCTGCTTCTGTCACCACATCTCTTTTGACTCTTCTGCTTCCTTCTGCCACTTTTAAGGACTTTTGTGATCATGTCAGGCTCACGCCACTTTTAAGGTCAACTGATTAGCAATATTAATTTCATCTGCAATTGGGCACATTTTCATGTTTCTTTCTTTTTTTTTTAACCTTTGAGTGGCCTATTTTTCTTTTGTTCTATTGATTTTTGTTATTGATTTGTGGGAGTTCTTTATATATTAGGGAAATTAGTCCTTTAAGATGTGAATTACAAGTGTTCCCTGCTGCCCCCGCCCAAATTTGCCATTTTAATTGACTTTGCTTGTGGTGATTCTTGTCTTCAAAAATCTTAAATTTTATATAAGAGAATTTATCTGCTTTCTTTAGGTTTTGGATTTTCATGTCATAGTTGGGCTTTCCTTCCTCTTGGGTTGTAAAAGAAGTCTCCTGTGATTTCCTCAGCTTTTATAGTTTTATTTTATTTTTTGCATTTAAATATTTGAACCACCTGGAATTTATTTTGGTGTAAGATATGAAGTGTGGCTCTAACTATTTTTTTTCAGATGACTATCCAGTTAATCTGACATTATCTTTTCCACATTAACTTGAAATTTCATCTTTATTATGATGTAATAATTTCGTCTGTGTATCTGGTTTTATTTCAGTCCAGTGTCTTTGATCTGTCCGTTTATTTCTGTACCAGTACCATGCTGTTTAGGAGCTTTATGTTTAAATAACTGGTAGCGACATTTTTACTTCATTATTTTCCTGGCCATTCTTATTTGCATTTCCATATGAACTTCAGAATCAACTTGTCTGTTAAGAAAAATTCTATTGTTATTTACTTGGCATCATGTTAAGTTTATAGACCAACTTCGGGAGAACTGATGATATGTTTATGGTGTGGAGACTTCTTAGCTAAGAACATATGGCCTTTCTGTTTCACCAAATCCTCTTTTCTGTCTGAGTTTTCCTACTATAAATAATGCTTCAATGCATGTGTTATATCTCATAGCTGCAAGTATGTCCATAGGATAAATTCTTTGAATTGGAATTGCTAGTGACTTAAATAGTAATTTAAAGTTTTGTTTACATATTATCCTGTCATTTTTTTGGTTAAATTTATTTCTGGGAAATTTTAATTGTTGCCATTGTAAATAGGGTTGTTTCTTCCGTTTTTCCTTCTAATTATTGCTTGGCTGTATACATGAAGATTATTGATTTCTATACATTAAAATTGTAGCTAGCCTCCTTACTGAGTTCTTTTTGTTTATAATAGTTTTTCATCTGGTTCTCTTAGTTTTGTCATGTGAACAATCTTATAATCTGCAAATAATTATAATTTTATCTTCTCCCTTCCAATTTTTATTCCTCCAGTTTCTTTCTACTGGTTTATCGCATTGACTGGCACCCCAGGACGATGTTAAATAATTGAAGATGGAAGGTCCTGACATTTTGTTTCTGACCTACACGGGAACGTTCCTTATATTTACTCATGAAGGTGGCCTTTGGGATGAGGGGGAGAGAGCAGGTTATTTCATTATCTTAAAGAAGTATACACATCTGTTTCTTTAATTAAGAGTTGATATCAATAGCTGGGCATGGGGGCTAACACCTGTATTCTAGCACAGGAGTGGGGAACCTTTTCATGTTGGAAGGCTGCATTAATTTAGCTGTAATCAAATAAGGCCGAATTCAAGAAACTTCAATTAGATATACTTAAAAATGTGCACCATTTTGTGAGAATCTATTATATTATGTACTAAAAATTTAAAAAATTGGCCGTGTGTGGTGGTGTGGATCTGTAGTCCTAGCTATTCAAGAGGCTGAGACAGGAGGATCGCTTGAGCCCAGCAGTTCAAGGTTGCAGTGAGCTGTGATGATACCACTGCACACCAGCCTGGGTGACAGAGCAAGACCCTGTCTCAAAAAAAAAAAGTTTATATCAATAATAAACATTGATGAAATATGCAGCCTGGCTGTGTATTTGATTAAGGTTTTGATTCAGACATCTGATTTGAAGTGAATCTTCATTGGCCAGTTTTGGTATGTCAAATCTTCCAAGCATGTAAAACTTATGATGCCTGTACTTCATGTGGCTAGAGAACAAAGACAATCCCTTGGAAAATTACCCACTGTGCCCCGCTTGCCTCCCTCACCTCTGGGTGACACGCACACACGTGCTCAGGGGGAAGGACATTGTCACAGAGGAGCAAAGGGAAAGAAACGGCTGAATGGTGGTCTATTAGTTTTCAATTTCTGCTGTTACACATTACCACAACTTAGTGGCTTAAAACACAGAAATTTATGATCTTATGGTAATTCTGAAATGGGTCTCACTGAGCTAAAATACAGACACTGCGGAACTGTGTTTTTTTCTGGAGGCTCAAGGGGAGCCTTTCCACCTTCTATTAATAGATACTGTCCCTGCTTTTTGGCTCATGGCACCTTCCTCCATCTTCAAAGCCAACAACACAGCATCTTTCTGACCCTGCTTCTGTTGGCAAGTTGATTTCTCCAACTCTTTGATTTCTCTGACTCTCTTCTGCCTCCTTCTGCTGCTTTTAAGGACCTGCTGTGACTCCACTGGGCTCACCTCCATATAAGGGCCAGATGATTAGCACCCTTACCTCCACCCACAGCCTTACTACCCCACTGCATGTACCCTAGCACGCTCAGGGGTCCCAGGGATTAGGACGGGAACGTCTTTGGGACCATTTTTCTGCAGCAAACCTGAAGGAACCACGTGAAGAGGAAAGGAGGTGGCCAGCATCTGGGGATGGCCCAGGCCTGGTGCACTGTGGACACCACAGAGCCACATGGGGCCAAGCCAATGCCTTAGACCTTCCACTGACTTTTTTTTTTTTTTTTTTGAGACAGAGTCTCACCCTTGTTGCCCAGGCTAGAGTGCCATGGCGTCAGCCTAGCTCACAGCAACCTCAAACTCCTGGGCTCAAGCAATCCTCCTGCCTCAGCCTCCCGAGTAGCTGGGACTACAGGCATGCGCCACCATGTCTGGCTAATTTTTCATATATATTTTTAGTTGGCCAATTAATTTCTTTCTATTTTTAGTAGAGACAGGGTCTCTCTCTTGCTTAGGCTGGTTTTGAACTCCTGACCTTGAGCGATCCTCCCGCCTCAGCCTTCCAGAGAGCTAAGATTACAGGGGTGAGCCACCTCGCCCAGCCTCTCCACTGACTTTTGAGGGAACCCTGCATGCCCTGAGCTGAGGGAGCGGTGACAGTTGTTCTTCCCGTCAATATTTGGGGGTTTGAGGGTGGAGGTGGTGCCTGCTCTGGTCCTGAGACCTGGACTCTATCTGGACTTCCATATATGGGTACCCCTTTTCTAATGGCCCAGGGCACTTGTCAGCACCCCCAAACAGAGGACAGTACCCTTAGCGACCAGGGGCAGTGGACGCAATGGGCTGAAGAAAAACCCCAACATCAGTTTGGTAAAGATCATTCCTATGGCGCTAATAGCAACAGTGTAATCCTTACTTTCCAGTAGTTTTTTAAGAGAGAAAAGTAGAATGCAATAACATGTCAAATAATTGCATGATCACTAATGAGCTAAGGTGACATTCTGGCTGAATTAATTGGTGGTGGTTCGGAATTGCTGGTATGAGCTCTGGGTATGACCAAAGGCCACCTCAGGCCTGAGAAGGGGTCTTAGGAGTCTCTGTACGGCGCCAGAGAGTTTGGTGCCGGATGAAAGTCAAACGCAGAAGTTGAGGGCCTGGCCCCAGACGCCCTGGTGGAGTTGCTGGGTCTCAGTGATCCTGGAAGGAAGATGGCGAGGCCAGGCCCTTTGGCGTTTAGGCCACACGTAGTCAGGCAGCGTGAAGGGATGAGCTGGCTTCAGTCAGCCCCTCAAGGCGGCCACGGCTGTGGAGTCTTTGAAAATATAGTGTGTAACAGTGAAGCCTAAGAAAGTTCACGACCAAGCGCTGTCATAGTCAACTCTAAGGGGTGGTTCCTGGTCTTGTGGCACCCAAACTTGACTGCATTTAATATTGCTTGACGTGAATGGACTGCTGGCCAGGGTTGGTCTTTATTTTGCTACTTGGAGAGTTTTATTGTGATTGTTTTTATGGAAAAGACTGTTTACAGTGATGCTTTGTACCTATACTTCTTTTTTAATCTTGATATCTCTGTCACTTCTGAGACGGTCTGGTGCCAGTGTGCTGTAAGCGCTTTATTTCTTGTCTTCTAGACTTTTTTCCTTTTATCTCACAGCTTTGGCGGTGGGAGAGGGGAGTCCCTGGGATATACATGGAAAGAAACAATAATAGTCCATATGTTGTCAAACTTGATTATCTTGGATTGTTGGGTTTGCCTTTGATCTCTGTTTTATTAATTGTTAATTTAAATTTGGGGGTACGTGTAATACCTCAGTAAATGGAAAGGTAAGGAAGATCTTACTATCTTTTCCTTTGGACTGTCAGAACACAAAAAGGAATGAATCATAGCTTCTTGGGCTACTTTTAAGAGTGTAATGTAGCAAAATGATAAAAGAGCCTGGTTTCCATCAGGGGCTCTGAGTCCTTGCTTTGTGAGTGTTGGCTTCTCCCCGGTGCTCTGGTGTTTCTTGCACGGTGACACAGAGGCTCAATGTAGGATATGCTGCCTTTCTCAATTACAAAAGCCAAATCAAACACTACCAGCTTGTTATATGTGCGTTGAGCTTCAGCATCCACAAAGCACCATTATAATCTAATATCTTATAGAACCTTTCAAGTGGAGGAAACTCCCCAGTGCTCCTGGGGAGTATTAATCCATATTAATGTGTATGTGGTATACATGCATACATCTCTATAGCATTTGCATGATGATTTATAATTTACAAAACACTCTTACAAATGTATCCACTTAAAGAGAGGAAACTACGTGGTGCCCCTGCTCCCTTGGGTATAAATAAATATTAAATTGGGCTTAATGGCACCGGGATTGCTTCCTCTGTTAAATTAGATCCTTTACTTAAAGTTGAACACCAGCAGACTTGCAGCTTCATTGCAGGGACCGGGGACCACTGATCTGTATTGGGAAGGATGGCATCATTCTGCTAGTGCAAGTCACCCGATCAGCTCTTTCTTAGTTTTCTCTTGATGAGCTCGTGATTTCTTGCAGCTGTGATAATAGAACTTAACGTGATAGCTCTTTAGTAAGCTGGCATGGCTCCGCCTGGATTTCCTGCACAGATTTCTTATTTCTTCTTTTTCCCTTTTTCAAGCCACAGGTTAATGGCCATTCACTTCAGACACCAGTGAGTGTGCGGTGAGTCTACAGGCCTGGTGCAGGGATGTGCCCACCATGGGATCCCTTACACTCGGAATTCAATTATGTTTTGGAAACTCAATTTTCCTGAGGGGTAAGTTATGTCTTCTCTCAGAATTTCTTTTCTATGTCATCACAGTTCTGTAGACATTGACAGCACTGTCTGATGCCAGGTCACATTCCTCAGCCACCTCCTGATACCTGCTCTCCATTCAGAGGCCAAGTCAATCTGTGTATCATTAAATTGGTGATGACAGTCTTTAAGCAATGAAGTGAGAATTGTTTCAAATATATACTTTTCAAAGTCTTACATCATCTGTTCTACTTTTGAAAGAACTAATTTTAAGGAAATCTGATGTCCAATCTCAAAAACACCTTAAACTATACTTGTCTCCTAATATCCACTTTTGCCGTCTCCCTTTTAGAGATAGAGCTATGTGAGTTTCAGTTAGGCGCCTGTTCGTCAGTTCCAAACCACGATTTCCAGACTCCTTTGCAGCTATGTATGGTCACGTGACTAAGTTTGGCCAATCGTATGTAAGTGGACATAATGTGTGTAACTTCTGGGTTTCCACTTAAAGATGTTTGTCCTGGCTTCTCTCTTTCCTCTTCCCACCGCCTGGGGAAAGGCAAAATCTGGAGAAACCTTGCAAGCCCTGTGCTGAGAGCGATGGAGCTGCCCCGTACCCGCTCCATTTGTCCCAGACTATTCGCCTACGGGCAGTAGTGTATGGCAGAGCAGCACTGTCTGTTCTTAAATTAAGATATCAGGTGATTAAAATGTTAAAAATGTGCACCCCTTATTGTTAGAGAATACAACAGATTTCAGTGAAAGCTATGTAAAGGTAGGGTTACAATGACATGTGATTGCAACTGGTCCCCTGCCTTCATTCTTGCCTTTCTTCAAATGGCTGTCAGAGAGAGGCTATTCTGCTGCTTAAAATCTTCTCCTGGCACCCCAGCCACCTAACATCCCAAACCCTTAGCATGAGATATAGGGTATATCAGGACTTGTTTGGGCTGAAAACTGCGTAATTCTTGACTAAAAATAATTTAAATATTAAGGCTTTGGTCTCCTCCTCTCATAATAAGAAATCTGGAGGGAGGTGTTTCCAGGGTTGGTTTAGCAACTTGATGATGTCAAGACCCTGGTGTACCCTTCTTCAGTTCTCTTGGATTTTTCCTCATGGTTATGAGATGGCTGCTGCAGCTCCAGGCCTCACATCTTCTCACCTATCCAAAGGTAGGAAGGGCAAAGGAGCTTTTCCTTTTCTTTTTATCAGGGAGGAAAATCTTTCCCAGAATGCCCTGGCAGACTTTCCTTAGGTCCCTTTGGCAGATATGGGTCTCATGGCTGTGCCCTGGGTACTAGCTGGCTGGGAAAATGAGGGTGTACTGTGGAAGGGAAACCCTGCCTGCCATCCACAGAGAGCAGGCACAGCCATAGGACAGGCAGCCTAATGCATGCCCCAAGAGCCTCAGGTACTTCCTGAGACAAATATGACTGCAAGTTGAGTATAAAAAATTCATCTCTCATGACCATAAGGCCCATTACAAATATTTCTTTTGAATTGTTATTGTTATGATTTATAGGCCAGGGCACAACTGCCCAAAACAATGGATAGCATAAATTTTGATAAATAATGAAAAAAAACCTCAATTTGATTTTGTTGGAAATGTCTTTCTTAATGCTATTAAAACATGTGCATTGAAAGGACATTATTTATCACTGCAGTGGCATAGAGTTAGCTTTCATTGCATTCTGATTTTCATGGTTGTGGATTTCGGTGTTGAGCACCCTTGCTCACTAAAATAAGTTGATAGGAGTGGAAGGCGTTTTATAATAGCAAGGTCGGTCAGTTCTTTGGACCTCTTCTGAGTTGTGTGCTAAAATGCACATGGTGATCAATAATAAAAATTAAATATAAGGTTTGGGATGGGTGGGAGCCAGGCCTTTCCCTTGTAATATGGAAGAAAGCAATCGGAACAGGGGACATGGGAAAGGGGACCCTCCTAGCGCCTCCACCAAAGGGTGCTCAGCGGATCAGGGCTAGGAAGATGGCAGAGGAGAGCTGAGAGCTGGACATGGATTCCCTCAAAACCATCCATGTCCAGCATTTCCCCTTAGAAAGTCTTTGGGGACCCCCAGCGATATACAGACCCCAGTCTAAAGACCACTGGTTGTGAGGATCAAATGAGATAACATACAAGAAAGCCTTTCGTGTGTTCTAAAGAGTGTTAGAAGTGTCACTGATAATAATATATTCCCTGTGGCATTTTTTCTGTTTTTTCATAGTCGTGGCTACAGCCCACAGAGTAATAAAAGACTCTAAATACTTTGTGATCTCTCGGGCAAGCCAGCTCCCCGCTGGCCTTGTCCTTCCCCACCTCCCCCAATGTCCACGGCTGCTGGAGGAAGGGAGTGAGAGGCCACCCTTTGGGGACAGTGTTGGGCGGGGGTGGGGACAGTGGGTGGAGACAGAGGCAGGTTGTCCTGTCCCCTCGTCCCCTGGCTGGGTGTCTCCTCCTCCATGGCATTTGCCCCTCAGGTCTGGTCTATGTGAACAGAGGGCTCTTACTGCCCACTCAAGGTCCTCATTCTAGGGTGTATAGAAAATGTATCTGCCCAGGTGCCCAGGCCCAGGAGGCCAGACAAAGCTGGGCGCTGTAGCTTGCCAGGCTGCAGAGTGAGACGAAGAGGCTCCCCTGATGGTGCAGAGTCACCATCTAGGGGCAGTCAGGCCACAGGGTCACTATCAGTGGTTGGAGGAGCTGCCCGGGGTTGTGGTCCCGGCAAGCAGGGCTTGGGACTACAGGTTAGATTGGTGATAATCACCAATCAAAGGAGGACAGTGACCTCTGTCCCACTCCTGTGTACTTGCTCAATTTGGAGGTGTCTGTGGCCTTCTTATTCTCTACCCTGCCCTAACACTAGAAGAGCAGGCCAGGGGAGGGGACGGGAAAGGAGGCCACGTCCCTCCACGGCCTCCGCGTGGTGCTCTTCTGGCGTGATCAGCTTGCAGGAGCTGTCTGTGCCCGTCTCTTCCCAACTCCGGTTGCCTGGTGTCCCCTTGACAGCTGGAAACCCACCACGGTGGGAAGACTTAACCACAAGAATAAGCAAGATCTACAAACTGGTGCCTCCCCCTCCACTCCCAGGCTGAGACGGGTGTTCAGAGCTCACCATCTACCAGCACACCACTGACCCCAAGTGCCGGGACCAGAGCCTAGCACGGGGTCGGGAAGTCTGTGAGTCAAACAGGACTGAGACTTAAAAAGGACGAGACAAATGCTCGGTAACTAACACGAGACTACCTTAATAACAGAAAACGGTTGAAAAGCTATTAAATGGGACTGAAATGTCCTTAAAGGAGCCTGCTACCCAGCAGAAAAATTGAATTTGGCAAAGCATAATGGTATATTAGAAAGAGAGTCTGTTTCATGTCTATATTTCATAAATTGAGCCTCCTCAATCAAATTGCATAGCTCAACAACACTAAAGATGTCGAAAAGGACCTATTTTAATAAGAGCTGCAGCTGCTGAACGCACTGTGAAGTGTTGGGGGGTTTTGAAGAATTGCTCCCCAACATGATCCAGTGGGCTTGAACCTGTCCTTGCCTTGGATTTGAGCCACTGGAGCCTCTTGGCCACTGAGCAGCGCTGACGGGTTGGAGGCCTGGGCTTGTGTCCTGGCTCCCTGGCTCCAGGTTGGGGGGGTGATGTGGGGGGCAAGATCAACACCTGGTGTGGACGGGGCTCACTCCTCTGGAGGTATGGGGGACGAGGGGCTCTCGCCTTGGCAGAGATGGATCTGGCTCCAGAAACAGATTCTATGGAAGTGTCAGGATCACCCTCCCTCTGGTACTTAGGCCCTTTTTAGGGATGAGCAGCTGTGCAGAGAATTAGTTCTTTTGCAGAACAAAATCCTTCAAGGAGACTAATTGTTTTTATAATAGGACTTTCACAGGAAGGAAAAAAAAATACCCTCTCTCATGAAAGCAAATGGATTCTCTGCTCAGAATGCACATCTTCTGCCCAGCAGGTACTAAAATGCAGATGGTGTTTTTACATTCCCAACTGGGGATTTAATGAGGAAGGAAGGGGCCTAGCTCTCAAACACTGGCAACCCATTTTCTCTTTTCTTTGAGATTCACTTGAGGGTGGGGGGGCATATATTTTAAATAAAAGGTAAAAGATTCAAGATTCAGATGGAATTTAAATCAAGAATTAAAAAAGGGGGGGGACCTCCACAGTTGTTCCTAAGCCGACAACATTTTAAGAATCAAGCCTGTTGCCCACAAGGTGCTAATTCCAAGTGATTTTAGGAACATCGAGAAGGTTTCTGTACCGGTTAGGACTAAGCATGGTTGAAAACCGAAACCAGGCCACAGCAGTGTAACCAAAAAGGGACTTGCTTTTCACAGGTAACAAAAAGTCCGGTGTGGGCAGTTCAGAGACGGCACACCCACTCAAGGTAGCCACTGTGGACCCAAGTCTCCTCTGGCATCCAGATCCTGCTTCCTTAGCTAGGAGAGCCCCTGCCCGGGGTGGAAGGATGGCTTCTCCTCTGGGAATTGCCCCCCACTTGCAGGCAAGAAGCAGGACAACAGGCAAGGTGGACAAACGATGGGCCACGACCCAGCAGTTACACTCTTTGGTGTTCACCCAAATGAGCTGAAGACTTATGTCCACACAAAAACCTGCACACAGATGTTTATAGCAGCATCATTCATAGCTGCCAAACCTTGGAAGCAACCGAGATGTCCATCAGTAGGTGAATGGATAAATAAATTGCGGTACCTCCAGACTGTGGAATATTATTCTGCGCTAAAAAGAAATGGGATGTTAAGCCATGAAAAGGCAAAGGAAATGTAAATATTACTAAGTGGAAAAAAAAAAGCCAATCTAAAAAGGCTGTGATTCCAACTATGTGACATTTTGGAAAAGGCAAACAGTGGAGACAACAGCAAGATCAGTAATTTCCAGGGGTTGTGGGAGCGAGGGATGAGCAGGAGGAGCTCAGGGCGTTTTGAGGGCAGTGAGGCTGTTCTGTAGGATACTGCAGTGGTGGACACACGCCGTTACACATCAGTCAAAACCCACAGAGTGTCCGACACCAAGACGGAAACCTGATGTAAACTATGGACTGTGGCTGATAATGGTGTGTCGGTGCAGGTTCATTAATTGTGACAAATGTACCACTCCGGGGGATGCTGATAGCCGGGGAGGCTGTCATGTGTGGGGAGGGGGTACATGGGATGCTCTATACCTTCTGCTCAATTTTGCTGTGAACTTAAAACTGTTCTAAAAAATAATTTTTTTTTTTGAGACAGAGTCTCACTGTGTTGCCCGGACTAGAGAGCCGTCGGCCTAGCTCACAGCAACTTCAAACTCCTGGGCTCAAGCGATCCTTCTGCCTCAGCCTTCCGAGTAGCTGGGACTACAGGCATGCACCACCATGCCCAGCTAATTTTTTCTATATATTTTGGTTGTCCAGCTAATTTCTTTCTGTTTTTTTAGTAGAGATGGGGGTCTCGCTCTTGCTCAGGATGGTCTCGAACTCCTGAGCTCAAATGATCCGCCTGCCTCAGCCTCCAGAGTGCTAGGATTACAGGCGCGAGCCACCGCGCCCAGCCTAAAAAATAAAATATTTTTTTAAAAAGTGAGTGGCTGGTTGAGTCTGCCCCTTTTCATCCACAAAAGACTAGCTTCCCTAGAATCCCTCCCAGTTGACTTTTGCTTATATCCCAACAGCCAAAACTGAGTCACATGACCACCTGGACTGCAAGGGAGTGACTATTTTTAAATAGTACATTCCTGTGCCCCTCCCACCAAACTTCCCAGTATCTCTGGGAAGGTAGCATATAAGCATCATTGGTCACTTAGACCTCAGGATGAGTAAACTTGCCACATATTTTCAGAGATCAGTTTTACTCCAGGTCCAATTGCCCAGAAGTGCCCCCACCTGGAGTCTGGGACCCTTGAGCCTCTCCCTGTGGCTGCAGGAGATGCTGCTTCCTGGTCAGGAGATGCAAAGCCAAGTCCAGTGTCACTGTGCCCTAGGCAGGCACAATAGGCCATCTCACACCATGCCCCTGGCGGGGACATTTGTTATGAGTGTGGCTACCGGGATCCCTCAGCAACCCCTTCCCACAATATTTATCCCGCTTCCCCAAGGGAGAAGGCAGGATTCATATCCTCAGCCTTCCTTGGAAGCCAGGACACAGGCACGTGAGAAAGGCACCAACAAAGAGATGCTGCTACATCAGAGCAATGGAAGATGGTACCTTGTGGACTCCATTATCTTTTCTGGGCTGCAAGGTTGTCTCTGAGTAGCAGCAACAGAGGGCAGGAGTCTGGGCACGGCTCCTGGCTGCACGGCCCCAAGCTGACCCTTTGGCCCTTCCAGAGAGTCCATGAGCTGACTACTTTCTTTTATAAATCCTTCCTGCTTAAACAGCCAGAGTGGGTCCTGTTGTTTATAATTCATAACCCTACCTGGCACAATCTTGCAAGATTACCTCCTTAGACCACTGTCCAAAATGCAGGCCCCTTTGGACATCTGTCCTCTTCCCCACTCTCATGGTCACAATGCTCTGTGCATTCTCTCCTTGTCCCATTGTTATGGAACTGAACTTGGGTTTGTTCACCCAGCATGCAGAAAAAGTCAAACAGTGACACTGGAATTTGCAGCAAAAGAAAGTGAGACATTTATTGTGTGGTGCCAAGCAAGGAGCAGGGCCACTAACACTTAACACTTGAACTCCCCAGTGACTTACAAGCAAGGGTTTTTAAAGGCAAGGGTACACTTCAGGAAAGCACAAGTTGTAGGCAAAATCATAAATCAACATATGGAGGTTATACATTGGTTTGGCCCCAAAAGACAGGATATCTGGAAGGAAGGCTTACAGGTCACAGGTGGATTCAGAGACTCTTTGATTTGCAATTGGTTCAGGAAGCAAGGCTTTGACTAAAAACTCGGGGTCAGCAGAGAGGAAGGTTAAGGTTTGACCTGTGGGCGTGACTCTCTCCAGGCCCCTCAAGAAGAAATTTAGACCAAAGAATGATGGTCAGAGTTCAGTCCTCAGTTCCGCCTTATCTGAGGTCTACGTGGCAACAGTCATAGCATTTTTGATCTGGTGGGCGTCTGGGTTTCTGAAAAACAGCTCAATAACATATGTTAAGATGGTATATTTTAGTTTCTATAGGAACCAAAACACCTTGTGACTCTGACTTGCTTGGGAGGCTGCTGTTTAAGTTACTACTATCTTCAAGCTTACTGGGTTGCCCGTTTCCTTCTCAGGGCTAGTTGGGTGCCTGGAATTGCCCTTGAAGGGACTGAAGTTTTTTTTCTTTATTTCCATGATTGGGGTAGGGGCTGGCAGGCTCCTGAGAGGAGGGATCTCTGCTCCATCTCACCATGGCCTTCCCTTCCTGCCCCACAAGGATCCCTAGAGAAACCCCACTCTCTGGTCAGGAAGTTCCTGTACCTTCAGCCCGCTACCATCTGGCCAGAGTGGAATTCTAAATGCCGCCCCACCCCATGTGGGATGTGATAGTTCTTCCCCGCCCCGTGCACCCAGAGGCCAGGCTGGGGAGGGTTGCGACCTCCACCCACGTCTCTTCTGCCTTGTGGATGGCTTTGTCTTTCAGGGTCAAAGTATCTGCTCCTACTTTTCATCATCACATCTTGATGTCCCAGCTCACAAAGATGGCCCCTGACTCTGAACTCCTGGCCCTTCTATTCCCTGACTGCTTATTTGGCCCTTACATGGACTGCCCTGGGCCATTGACCATTTCCTTTTTATCCTCAGATTCCATACTTCCAAGGACCAGATCTTGGACCATGTTTCCTCATAGTTAAGATACTTGAGTCTAGTGCCATGTTCCGTGCATAGTAGGTCCTCAGGAAATGCTTGATAATAGTGGACTGAAATCTTTCTGTTTACCTTCTTTTTTCCCCACAGATTCCATATGAGTCTCAAGAAAAATACTCTAAACTACATCTCCCAGAATCCCTTGCAACAAGGTGCAGCCATGTGATTTAATGGGAAGCATTTGCCCAGGACATGAATGGAAAGTGAGCAACTGCAGTGGTGCGCAGTACACATGGTGGCAGAGGCTTCTGGGTTTTCTAGGGCAGTTTTAGTGGAGAATCTGATACCCAGTCCCAGGCATGATCAGGACCAGCAGTGGGTCAGAGCGGCAGTGGCATTTCTGCTAGAAACGTCCCAAAGAGCAGTTTGGTTTCCCTCCTGGCTGCCTGATTCCTGGTGGTGTGGCATCCAGGCCTGGGTCTCTGCCCCTTCAGGGACTCTGGGATTGGTCTGGCATCCTTTCACAAATTTCTTTCTACATACAATTAGGAGACTGGATTCTGTTGTTTACAGCAAAGAATGACTTCAAACCAAATGGTGGGCAGACAGGACCGCATGGTGACTTAGAGCAAGGTCTTTGCAATGTGACAGATCTGGGTTTGAAACTTGACACAGCTAGTAATTAGCTGTATGCCATTGCACAGCATATTCAATCTCACTAAGTCTCCCTTCTGTCATGGATAAAATAAATATCCTGAAGCCAATCACACTGGGTTATTCTGAGGATTAAAAAGAGAATGCTTGTAAAGCATTTAGCACAATGCCTGGCATATAGTTGACACTCAGCAAATGAACCGGTAGCTATTCCAGTGAGGTGTGCATACATTCCCTCCTTTAGCCTATTAGATTATTTTAGAATTTTTCTGCCATAAACATGTAGGATGAAAGATTAGACATGGCCGAGGGTAAATCCTTTTGCTTCTGTCTCCTTCTGTCTCCTGTAGAGATGGTTTTCCAACTTTCCTGTTCCATAGGACATTTGAAATCCTCTGTAAGCCAGCAGTGGGGTTAAATGCTGTCCCTCCCGAATGTGGGATGGTTTTCCAACACTGGACATCAGCTTTGACACTGGCTCTCATTAGGCTAATGCTATGGTAGCCCTGCAGATAGTAATTGGGATGTATCGGGAACAGAATGCAAACATTAGTGTCAGGCATGACTTCACCACGGCTTTTGCAAATATATCATTTTATTCCATTTAATATAAAAACAGCTTCCATTAACTCATATGTCTGTGTTCCTTCATCCTTCATCCTTTTCCTCAGCATTTAAATCTTTTCTCCTGGCCCCCCTCGCCATTCGGTGCAAATATCCTCTTGGGTTATTTCTGGTTCAGCTGTTTAGAACATGCTGGTTTCTGGTGCCTTGCTAGAGATCTGTGGCAGGGGAGCGCGTTGCCAAACGCATGGGAGACATTTGCAATTCAGCGGGACTGTCGTAACTACAGTGCCATCTTTACGCTGTCTAGAGGCGATATGATGCAGGACGGAATCTCAGACAGGGTAATTAAACGAGCAGATTAAAATCCAGACAGGCAGGGCGGTTGCTTTGAAGACACGGTGTTGGGGATACAAAATCAAATACATCCCCCAATTGGTTGTACTTAGCCAAGGAAAAGCCGGACAAACCGATGACTTGAGGGAACTCTGTGACGAGCGCTGACCTGCACAAACGGCCTTCATTGAAGGGTGAACTCCATGTGAGGGACCAGGGGCTCCTTTGTCTACCTAGTCCGCTTGGTCTACTGCGTGTGTTCTGACCACAGCTGGACTCGGCTTCCTCCTTTCCTCCCGCCTTTCCCCTCCCCACTTCCCCAACTCCAGATGAACGCTGTAACTTGCCAAATACAGCAAGTTAATACTCATTTTTGTTTTGAGAATTTTTGACATCCTGTGACCTAGTTAGAAATGTCACAGATCTGACTTTGATGCACTGTCTGATCTTGGCTGCCTTGCTATTCCTTTCTGTGTCCAATTATCCTTATTTGTGACAAGAGTTTTAAAATACCCGTCCTCATGTCCCACATTGGGTACTGTGGAGATATAAATCCTTCTCCCTTTAAACCAAAGCAGGTTTTCTTCCCCCCACACAATATAAGATAACCTGAAGCATCAGAGCCAGCAAGAGAGACCAGGTTAAACCCTAAATCACACCGCTGGCGGGACACAGCAGAGGAATCTGGCGAACATAGCTTTACATAGAAATATTTGGAGGATGTGACAGCCTCTCAGAAATATGATAATATTACTATATAAATTTTTAAAAATACAATACTTGCATGTAATTGCTATACTGTGCATTTTTGAGGCAATTGTGAAACTGATCTGTGATTGTTGGTGTACTTTGTTCTAAATTCAAAAAGAGAGCTTGTCAAACTTTATTTTCTTTAACCTATTGTTTTCAGAGGGTCCATTTTGCACCAAAACCTGTTACACCACTGCAAAAAAGAAAATAAATAACTCAAAGCAGGTACAAAGTGCTTTAAAGGTGCTGAAGACCCAGTGTTGAGTGAAGCCCTCCAGAGATGCCGGGGAACCCTGCTCAGCCTCACCCCTGCTCTCTGGGGACCACAGCGGCGAGGAGGGGCAGACAGGGGTGAGTTTTTTTGATTCCCATGTGAGAACTTTCTACTTCTTCCATCCTCCTTGCTGTCCTTTTTACCTCTCTACGAGTTTCTCTCTCCTCTTTCTTTCTGCTCCAATCATCACACTGCAGGTAGAATTCAGCTCTGGACTGGGAGCGAAGGCAAGGGAGAGACTCGTTCCCATTTTTTCTTTCTCTCACCCCGAACTAGGAAGGTGAGGGGGCCCCCCGAGCCCCCTTGACCAGGCTCCCCCACCCCTGATTGCAGAGGGAAGAAGCGAAGCTGGTGTCCCTGTTAAATTGCCAGTGTCACAAGGACACCTCCAATGGGACTATGTGGCCCTGAGGGCGCTGGCTGACCGTGGGCAGGCCTGAAATTTTGTAACTTTGACGTTCGCGCTGGCAGGCCTTCCCTGTGTCATACGCGGGTCCTGCTGCCTGCCCTTCAAAGGCAGAGTTCAGGCCCCCAACGCGGTCACGCTCCTGCCTCCGTCTGCGGCAAGCAGGACTTTCCCATTTAAAAGAAGACAATTTACCGTTTGTCAGTGACCATAATCGAGTCAATAGGGATAGTTTTATTAGAATCTGCTTAAGACTTTTGAAACCTGAATGGCGTCCCGCACACTCTGTGCTACCCTCTACCCGATTTTTACCACCAGACTCAAGTGCTGTCTCGGAGAATAGGATTGTGACTTGTGCTTACAATGGAATATGTGAATAAATAACTAAAATACATTAAAATTTTATTAACAAAATAATACATTATAATAAAATAGGCTATACTGGATGTGCTGGCTTTATTTTTCTCATTTTAGGGGAGCTTGACTTAAGAATTGTCCCTACTTGGAAGGACTTTCTCATATCTTATTCTTTTTTTTTTTGTTTTTTTTTTTTGTTGAGACAGAGTCTCTCTGTTGCCCAGGCTAGAGTGAGTGCCGTGGCGTCAGCTTAGCTCACAGCAACCTCAAACTCCCGGGCTCAAGCAATCCTTCTGCCTCAGCCTCCCGAGTAGCTGGGACTACAGGCATGCGCCACCA